>CALYLW010001886.1:44561-58479 GCA_944989445.1 Ampullaceana balthica
AATCCTTGAAGAGTAATTTGCTTTGTATACTAAATATAACAAACTTTTCTCAACACTCGAAACAATAAATAATTGCAACAGTGTTTCCCTATGCAAATTGAATTTTATCGTGAGTCTGGAAATGTTTACTTTATATTGTATCTTCTTTATTCACAAACTTTG
This sequence comes from Ampullaceana balthica, assembly GCA_944989445.1. Lineage (NCBI taxonomy): Eukaryota > Metazoa > Mollusca > Gastropoda > Lymnaeidae > Ampullaceana > Ampullaceana balthica. The sequence continues at coordinate 44,724 of CALYLW010001886.1, forward strand.
AATTTATTCACAATAACTATAACAATCAAAACACTTTTTTACCCTTTTGTTCCCTTCTAAATAGTTCGAGTAGTTGTGGACACATTTGCGTGAAACAGTTGTGACAAATATACTAAAGGTTATCAGTTTTCTTTAAAAAAAGTGATGTTTGTTTCTTGGCAAAACCTTCATGCATAGTTATTTTTTAATATGTGACGTCTAAAATAATCTTTTTACTTTTTTCTTGTTTTAGAGTGACTTTTGGCATGACACTTAGAAAGATGGATAATGAAGAATTTATTTTTATTCAGGAAATAAATTTACAGTAATGTGTACTTTTATAGTTAACTTAGGGAATATACTCTCGGTCGCGGAGAATAAATTTTAAAATAAATATTACAGAAAGTGGGATATGTTATACCGGCGATGATTTATTTTTAATCACATGTTCTAGATGTTGTAAAAAGTCGGTATTCCAAAATAACATTCAGAGAAATAAACTTCATATAAGAATGCCAATGGTGTCCATTACTTCTGGGATTTGTATTTAGCTTTGTCGTTCTTAACCCCTTTCTTTACATTAAAAAATTACAGTTATTGCTTTAGGTGAGAAAGAAAGTAATTATATGAACACAGAGGACGTATGCAGAATTGGACGATTATTGCACATACGAAAAATTTAACAAATCATTAAGTGTTACCTATAAGTTAAGCAATTAACATTTAAATACAACGCATTTCAGACACTTAATATTGTAATTGTATTTATTTATACTCACTTTAAATATATATATACATAATTCTTTATAATCCATTTGTATAAATTAATTTTTATTAACATTTCTTCCGAAAACATATTGGTTACATCTCATTGAAAACTGATCGATTTCAGCGATTTGCAAACTAATGCAAACTCAGTTCTTTTTATTAGCACTTTAGTTTTATGGCATCTTTATAAGAAATACCGTGAGAGTTTCAACATCCATGATTGAATCTGACTGTATCATTTTCTCCTCTGCATTTCTCATGATGTCAACAATGTCAGCAATTTCATTTGATTTCAAACTGGCGTCGTCCTGCAGTGCCCTGCTCAAATGTGATGCGAAACTCTTTATCGTTGTTTGAATTTCAAAACTTGTGTTAGTGTTTTCGAGAATATCTGCCTGAAAAATATTGATATATTTTTATTACAAACATATGTGTCATCATTTTCATTTTTCCATTGTCTGTATTAAAATTAATGTATTAATTGCTTCAAAATTGAAATGTATAATGTTTTGCGTATTAAGCGTTTTTTTATATAAAAATATTTCAAATTTCTACTCCATTTTCAAGTGTTAAGTATAAACAATATATGAAATGTACAACCTTTTTTAAGTCAATAACTTTGTTGCGTAAAAATAAAAACAAACAACAAAATTTATTTTTTTAATTAAAAAAAAGACAAACAAACCAACTAAAAGAAAAGAAACTAGAGGGGCAGTTGTCTTAATTTACAGTAAAATAGTTTACGTCGATGCAACATTTAGGTGTGGCGGGTGGGAATGTGGAAGATTTATACATCAATTTTATATTGAAAGTTATTTATATAGTGTGAAATATTTTGTTGCCGAATGACAAAAACATTTTTTACAGGTATGTATTAATTCTCTTAATTTCTTAGAAATGGAGAAGGAATATGGTTAATTGTCTTTTCTCATTCCTTAAAAAAAGACTTATTTTATTATTATTGTAAATATTTTGAAACAAGTGCCATTTTAATAAATTAAGTGTACAAATTTAAATTTTACAAAATGCCGAAACAAAAAATGCTCTGAGTGGATAACATGCATTTTTAAAAAAAATTGTTCAAGCTTTAATTTGCCAATTATCAATCAAACATGTCTCAGACATAAGCTTATGTTATGTGTAACACAAAGTCATTATGTTGTTTTCTTTTTTGTGTTAATTTTGTAATGTTTTAATTTAAATAAATGCATTTATTAATGTGTGCTAATAGTTCTTTTTGAATTGCTGTGAGCCCAAGCTTCCTGCTTGGGTATTGCGTTGTAAACGGTATCTGATCAATTACTATTATTGATTAGCTCTGTTTTATATGTATATAATTTCTTTGACCGTTTTCATTTTGAACATAATAAGATACATACAATGTTTAATTTTAAATTCCTATTAAAACTGCAACAAATCTTAAAGGTACGTTGGATTTTTTATCAATTATATTAATGTCTTAGTCTTATCTATACAGACGATTATTAGGTCACCACACCAAGTTACGCATGTTTCACAGGCCGCGACTACAAGTATTCCACGCTTATTACAGCCGGCTTTGTTTTCCTAACTAGTGTTAGGTACCCGATCGGAGCTAGGTGGACTAAGGTACATCCTTTTCCCCGAAAAAAAATCCCCGACTTTATGGAGATTAGAACACTTGACCATGGGTATGCCAACCGAGCTCGCATGTCACTCAACCAGCGTGTTTCTTGCACACAAAACCCTTGCAAAAATATAATATAAAGTATTCAAATAATTCATAATATATATACATTATACTTTTTAAAACATTATAGATTTTACATTTTAATTTCTAATTAAGTATTTCAAATTTTAAACAATTACTTTCTAACGGAGAGAAGTGTCGCAAAGAATATTTATTTTTGTAATTTTTTAAATCCTTTATATTAACTCGTGGTGTCTGCGGCCGACCGATCGACCGACCTTGTCGCCAAATCTTTTGATCGATTTTTAACCCCCTTGCTCACAAGATAGCGAGCTGAAATTTTTTAGGCAGTTTTGTACCAATGAAAAAAACAAGGTATCAAAATTTCAGATCGATCGCATGTACCGTAATTAAATTATTGATTTTTTAGAATATTTTATTTATTCCTATGTATCATGCTATTTTTTGAGATAGAGCGTCGCGGTGCGTATTATATTGAACAACCTTTATGTCGCGCAATAAGGTGCGTATTTTACTGACAGCACTTTTTATAAACCTATTCCTGATCGGTGCGCATTATATTAAACATGTTTTACGACACAACTACAATTGTGTATTTTTGTATGGTCTTGCGCTGCGTATTTTATTGAACATTCTTTTAGCTACTCTCTCGTACATAAAGGATTTATAGTAAAAAACTTGGTTTTTTACGGGTTTTTCTTATTAAAAATATCCTTTATATTAACTCATGGTGTCTGCTTGCGCCCTTGCTTCCTTGTTGCCAAAACTTTGAATCGATTTTGAACCCACTTCCTCGTAAGCTAGCGAGCTGAAATTTTGCAGGCAGTTTTGTACCGAGGATAAAAACGATGTAACAAAATTTCACATCGATCGCATGTACTGTAATTAAAATATTAAATTTTTAGATTATTGTATTTATCTCTATGTATTTTTGAGATAGAGTGTCGCGGTGCGTATTATATCGAACGACCTTTCTGTCGCGCAATAAGGTGCGTATTTTATTGACAACACTTTTTATAAACATATTCCTGATCGTTGCGCATTATATTAAACATGTTTTACGACACAACTGCAATATGGTATTTTTGGATGGTCTTGCGCTGCGTATTATAATGAACATTCTTTTAGTTACGTCTCGTACATAAAGGATTTATAGTCAAAAACTTGGTTTTTACGGGTTTTTTTTATTTTAATTTTTATATCAATGCTTAATTTTTCTATATTTAAAAAATATGACATTAATTTTAGCTTACAGTTTCTTTTATTATTACTAGATCCTTTCGTGTGCAATTGTCAAAACTAATATCTGACCAAAAGCCATTTTCCTCACACAGCCTAATTATAATACCTAGAAAAAGAAATTAAGTAAGATATCAAATAAATAGTAAAACATATTGATAATTAACAATGTATATTTATAAATCGACGTTTTTACCAAAAACAGTCAAAACGTATTACTTAAATAATATGGAAATTCACAAAATTTCATTTAGTTTTCTGACATGCGACCAATGTTATATTTTATACTTAAATAAATAATTATTTAATAAAGAATATATTGAAACGTCTATATTTAGTTTCACAATGTTAATCAATTATACTATGAACCACACCATTGTACTTAGTCCCACAGCTGACTTTAAGCGTTGCTCTAGCAGGCGTTTGTGTAAAATGTATTCCTCGTTCTTTCACTGCTGGACAGTTCCGGTTGTCGTGAATGACTAAAAAGGAGCGGCGATACATATGTATATTTACATTTTGCTAAATTAGGTAAACTATATATTCGAATGTAGAGTTTACTGCAGGATATTAACTTTTTTTTTAAAACATCATGAAAAACAAGAGCATAAGTTGGCTGGTAAAACATACAAACGTCTTTTCTACAGATGAATTGCTTCACGTTGTCGCATGGATGTGATTCCCACTGGAGGTTCTCATTGTTAATGACAGCACCACAACCATAATCAGCGTGCGTCTGCTTTGGGTTCCAGTTGGCATATGAGGACTGGAAAAGGAACGTTTTGAAATTTAGAATTGATATTTGAAATATGTATGAAAAATAATAATAATTAGAATTATAATTTTACACTAGGTCATATGCACCATTAAAGAAAAAAAATAATAACATATAAGAAATGTTTCTATCATATACAATACAATACAATTAAATTAATTTTAAGAATTATCATTTGTAAGCGCGTCTAAAAATATATAATCTTGTATCCGACAGTCTGCATTAAATAGATTATGTTTCAAAGTCCAAAAAGGAAAATAATATTTTTGACATCAATGCACCGCGAAAGTTTCATACTGTCGTCATAAATAAATTTCAGTAAAACGATATATTATGTAATTGATTTCTGCTCTTACCTTGTAAGCTTTCATTTGATAATAAACACTATTATTACCGATGAAAGCAGACGAAAAGTGTCTTACTGGTACTGGAAATATTAGTTTATATTGGTATTAAACACCTATATGACAAGATGGGTACAAAATAATTACTGGTGTACAAACATTTCATACACAAATGATTATGCTATTTTAAAAAAAAATGATTAATCGATATTAGCTTTACAAATATACTATGCACCCTCTTGCAAGGAATCTTTAATGAATCTTAAATCGCTTACCCAAATAAAATGTTTTAATTATTTTAAGATTTAACTAAATAATGCTGAGTGACCTAGAACATGTATTTTCATTCTCATTTCGTTGGAAATTAGCTTTCCATATTTGTTATTTGATATCTATTTGTCTTAAAAAATTCTTACATATTGATCTACTAGATTTAAGAAAGGATGATATCTATTACAGGATATATCACATATGAAATGGTAATAGAATTAAAAGTATCAATTGGAGTATTGGATGCAGTCAGTAAATTGCTTCTATCGGAATCCAGGATATTTCTAAAAGATGTTTTAAAATGAGAGGTTGTTTTAAAAAAATAATACTAATAATAAATATGTACTATTTACTAAAGAATTCCAAATATTAAGTCCCATGGTCGGTGAAATGATAGGTAGAGGGTGTTATTCAAAAGGAAATGATTTTTTCACCAGGCACAACAATGAAAGGAACTGAGAACAAATTAGTGCACATATCAAAATATCCAAATTAGGAATGGAATTTATTAGGAATCTACATACTTGAGATATATTTTTTTTAAATTTCAAATTTCCTAAATGTAATTGATAATCAAGAGATGAATTTACGTTAATAGTCCCACTTTGTAAATGTTTTGTTTTCTTTTGTTTATCGAAAAATCTGTAAAATTGTATTTCTTTAAACAGAAATACTTAAATACTTAAAAGGAGTGGGTTTTTTTTGGTTTTTTAAAATTATTTTTTTAAAGGCATACATTTTTTTTCCCTTTAGCATGAATGGTAAAAGTAAAGCTTATCTTCCATACAAATATGACTCATCAAGTTTAAAATAAAAGTGAGATGTCTTTCAAAGAGACACACATTAAATCTTAAACATCTTGAGACATTTCATCAATTATATGTTTTCACTGTATTATCGTTCAATGAAATGTTGTGTATAACGTCAGATGAATGCTTGTTTAGCACAGAAAGTATTACTTCACGTATATATGTTATAAGTAATTTTCTTCACCAATAGTACGAGGTTTTCCGGATTTGGCAATCATTAACGAAATATTGTAAGAAGCAAGCAAACCCATCGCCATCTTGTGTGGTTGCTGTTGAAACGATTTTTTTCCAATGTCAGATGAATAATAATGAGAGTGCTCACGTGTTGTGTAACGTCAATTCAGTGGCAGTACATGAACAGTAGATGTGTGCGATTGCACATACCTCAAAGTAAGAGAGGGAGTATGTGTAACAGAGCCGACATCCAATGTGTTGTTTAAAAAAAATAAGCATGAACGGAATACATCAATAAATATTTCCTAAATCATCTATTGTTTTCTTATGCTTTCACCGCACCCTTAGAATTATTCATCGCCAACCAAGTGCACTGGTGGACATAACTAACTCCCCTGGATCACTGCAGCGCCCACCAGTGGGCGGTAGTGCCCACTTTGGAAATCACTGTATTAAATACATCTTTAAAAATATAGATACACTAAAATTTAAACATCTTATAAAAAATCATAATAAGATAATTATCTGTACATTATTTAAATGCATAATATGTATAATGAATATTAAACGTCCTCATTTACACTACTTACATAATTGACACACAAATGGCAAATAGCTGTGACATGGCGTGACATTAAACAAATGATCATTGGTCTTTTCAACGCATTCTTCTGAAATCCTGACGCCATTAAATGACTCAGTATGCCACCAGTTTTCTCTAATCCACTTCTGAGATCGAATCCAAAAAAATCCTTCTTTCGTGTCATCATAGTGACCACCGATCCAAGCAAGATGAGAATATTTAACTGTAATGTCACATAAAAAAATTATTAATGAAATTTATTACTGTGTGCATGATTAAGTATACTAGCATAATTCGTAGAGTATTTGAAATGCATGGAACAGCGCGTACAAACAATGACGTAAATAGTATGCAGCAAACAGATAAACGAATTGTTTTATCGGTATTACGGAAACTCAATATATAGTCTGTCAGTGTGATAGGGTTCCATGTCGTGGGGGAGCTTTTTTAAATTATATTTTATATTTTATAAACCGGATTGGATCTAAAAGGGATAGAAGCCGCACGAATTTGTTACAAAAAGAAACAGTCTTGAACACAACCACATAAACGTATTCAGGAAATGTACCATTATCTCTTTCAACATAAGAGATCAAGTTCTCCAGTCTCACGAATCCTTGAAGCTATCACCAAAATTAAATATGTATTTACCTCTCAACGTTTTTCAATCTTTATTATAACCAGTCCACACTATCGAGCATTCGATGATATGCGCCATGGAGCAAACCATTGTTCTTACTATTTTATTGGCTAACGCAGATTTAAAAAAAAATATACATATATTTGTGGCTTGAATATATTTTACAGCTGATTTATATTTTATTTTCATGGCCACCACTTCTTTCCTAGTCTAGTTTTTTATCAGCTCTACTCAAGCGTAGTCAAAGGCATCCAGGAATTTGGTAGGGTTAAGTAGAAACACGGTGAGATGTGTTAGGGTACACCGAACTAGGAAAGTTATTATAGTATAAAAAGATATTAGAGTAATAGATTACTGTGTTTTTGTTGGAGACTAAGTAAAGCTATAATATAAAAAATAATAATAATAACTAAAAAAAAGGCTTCATTATATTAAAAATAAAATAAACAAAAATGTTATTGAAATCATGAAAAATTTAGACATAAATACAATTTGGTTTCTCTATTTTTTATGCTTGTGTGTGATGAGATAATACCAATTGAAAACGAATAATTACCTATACTAAAGTTCAACCTCTAAATAATTACATTCCCGTATTGGAAAATATAGAGTTGAGGCAGGTTTAAATATAGAATTTCAATTCAAGAAAGCCCTGAACATTTTTTTAATTAATAACATATTTGAGTAAAAAAAATTGAAAGAATTAAAGTTATTAAAAAGTTAATGTCTTTGAGGAGACATTATAAAATAATTTTTTGGGAATGAATCATTTATTGAAATGAAATATATTATACAGTCTCATCAAATAACACATTTATTTAATTAAAAGGAAAAATAATTTGTTTAAAATTGCATTATTAAAAGATGACAATACATGTGGAACAATATGGATGTGGTCTTTTATTTTAAATTGGTGCTTCTATCAAGAAATACAATGGAATAGGGGCATTATATCATATATGTACTAAATATTATTTCTTTCTACGCTTTTCCATCGTCTATGTCAACTCTTGCATTTTTATTTGATTTTTAAATGCTGATATAGTGATGGTTTTCTTGGTTTCATCCAAGCAACGCATTCCACGTCTGAATTTCAGAGGGAAAGAACGAGAATGTGTATGTGTTTGCTCTTGCATGCGGAATAAGAGACTTTTTATCCTTATTTTTATTTAGGGTTATATTAAATTGTCTTTATTTCATTATTTTTTATTTATCTACTTTTTATTTTTTTAGAGTATTTTTTTTTACAATAAAAAATTGTGCCTTATGTACTATATTTTATTCCAATATATTAATTACATAATTTTATCAGTCTATTCTGATAATAGACAATAATTGAATTGTGATATGATAAATACATAAATGATTTTGTTATACATTCAGTAACCTAGTGTTTAAACGAAATTAGTTTTAAATAAACTACAAAAGACTCATAAGGTTTTATTAACCTTCTCTCAAGGAAGTGCAGACGCAGCAAAAGGAACAGTTTTACATAAGATATATTTTCAAATGTGGTATTGCAAAAAGAGTGGGCTTAGTCGCTCATTGTACCACTAAAAAAAGCAATATGAAACAATGCCAGAACTATAGGACACTCAGTCTTTCAGTCAGCTTAGAGAAGTAATGCTACAGACATAATATTCTCAGTANATTAAAGAAAATATTCGAGGAATAACTGGCAGAAGAACATGCACGTTTCAGACCAGGCAGAGGCACAATCGAGCAGATCGCTAGCATACAGAAAACTACATACATAACAAACGTGAACTCATTCATAACTTAATAGACTTTTTAAAAAATATGTTTTAAATTAAAATATTTTAGTTTGTTTATAATCTATATATATACATTTTATATAAATTAGGGCTGTTAACGATTTATTTAAATTTAATCGTTAGCTTTTGGAAAAAAAGTGATTAATAAATCGTTATTTTCCATTAAGCCCAAAAAAATTAAAAATTTTTGTCATAAGCAACGCTTATTAAACGTTCTCTTCGAAAATCTTAATAACTCTGGAATGTCTCCTTTATATGTCATCTTTTAACCAACTTTGCAAAAAAGACAAGTGTGTTGACATTATTTGTTTCAAGTGATGAGTGGGTCTAATTGACAATATAACCATTGAACAATCATTCACATGGAGCTGAGGTAATTGGTATGCACGAAACGGTCTCGACAAGGAATGATTTTATCGGATATCGGTGTTCATTAAGTTTCCAACATTGTAGAGGGTTAATGGATTCAGGAACTGTCATCTCAATGGGTTATTATTATATATCGGCCTTTGAACCAAAGGCTTTGTCCAGAGATCCTACCTCCCCCATACATTTTTTACTTTTTATTTATACTTTTTGATTTCGAATAATTTGTAAGTGTTAAATCGATTAATCGTAAAAAATAATTTAATGGTTAAAAGCTTTTAACGATTAATCAATAAATTATATATACAAAGACAAATATATATATATAGGGTTCTTAATTTTTTAAAATCTTAAGAAAACTGATGATGGCTGATCAACGTCTGTTTTTCAACAAATAAAATAATGTATACGTAAATGAAAGGGAATAGACCATTTAGCTTTTAACTGAAATTAATGGCTATTTATTATTTATATAATTTAATTACACAATTCGTATTATTTTTAATAATATTATTGTATTTTATTTCTATGTGGTACAAATATTTCAACGTCACAGTGTTTCGAAATGTCCCTTCTAGAACACGTCTTTTTTTTTGTAAGTACAGCTTGTTTTTACAACTTCTTTTGATTAGTCGGTGATAGACATATTTTAATGTAAATTCGCGTTCGAAAATGTGGTACCGAAAAACTATCAGCTCTGAATTGCCTATCTCCCTCAACACTTTGAGTAGCTTTCTATGACTGTGTCAGCTAGTTTTTTAATCTTATATTAACTTCGAAATCTTTCTGTCATCATCTCGTTCTCGGGAAGTCGGAAAAATAAAAGTAAAAAATGACACACTTCCCGTGATGCAATCGAGCGCATAGACTCGTGTCACCTAACAATGCATCGTGTCAAAAGTTCAGATCGATCGAATGTACTGAAATTAAATTAATGCATTTTTAGTGTATCTCTATATAAATCAATGTTGCGTCTGTTATTGTTTGCATTTTACGGGTCACTGGAGTTCACTCCCGCCATCCCCGACCATATCATCTTGTTTACAGCAAAGAATTCAGTCGCGTTCAGTCTGTAAATGTTTGTCGCGCGATGGGTATTATTTGTAACAAATTCAATACTTTTAGTTATGTCTCAAATATAAGGGATTTATAGTCAAAAACTTAGTTTTTACGCGGTTATTTAATTAAAAGATTTTTAAATCATCACTCAACCTCCTCCAAAACGGGGTATAGCTAGGAAAACCTCTAAAGAAATTAAATTTTTGCAGGAGATTTGTGACATTGTGAATAGTATGCTTAAGTATTTGTGATGAAACATTTTCCTAAGTGCAGTATATTGGATGGAATAAAGAGAATAACCGGTATTCACTGTCAATTACCCAGTCCATACCTTGTGTACCCACTTGACCACCCTATGGGGCAATTAATCCCAGTTTACGCGAAAAGGGTCGCTGGAAACGACCTGCCTATCAATGACCATGCGTTACCTGTGTTAATATAGGCATCTTATTTAGTACATTTAAAACGTAAGAGTCATTAACATACTCTTCATTCTTCATGTTTAACGACTGGAGTATGTGTACTAGGTGAAAACTAGTTATACACTGAAATGCGCATAAACTGTCAGAGTATTAAATCATTTGTATTAACTCGTGGTGTATGGTTGATTGCTTGCTTGTCGCCATAACTTTGGATCAATTTTTAACCCACTTCCTCGTAAGCTAGCGAGCTGAAATTTTGTAGGCTGTTTTGTGCCGATAATAAAAACAAAGTATCAAAATTTCAGATCGATAGCATGTACTTTCATTAACTTATTGAATTTTTAGATTATTTTATTTATCCTCTATGTATCATGTTATTTTTTGAGATAGAGTGTCGCGGTGCGTATTATATTGAACAACCTTTCTGTTGCGCAATAAGGTGCGTACTTTATTGATAACACTTTTTATAAACATACTAGGAGCAAGTACCCGGCTTTTCCCGGGTTTAACAACAACAGCAACAACAACAGCAACATTAACAGCAACAACGACAAAAACAACAACAGAAACAGCAACAGCAACAAAAACAACAAAAACAAAACAACAACAAAAACAACAAAATCAACAACAAAACAACAACAAAACAACAAATACAACAGCAACAACAACAAAGCAACAACAACTTGAAGGACATTGTCGTCTTAGGGCAAGGGATTTGGACAACAACAACAACAGCAAAAACAACACAAAGCAACAACAGCAACAGCAACAACAACAGCAACAACAACAGCAACAACAACAAAAACAACGACAGCAACAACAACAAAAACAAAACAACAAAAACATCAACAACAAAACAACAACAAAACAACAACTACAACAACAACAGCAACAACAACAAAGCAACAACAACAAAACAACAACTGCAACAACAAAAGCAACAACAACAAAGCAACAACAACAAAAAAATTATTTTATGGCGATAATCGCCTTCTTGTTAATCTCGACACCAAAATGTTTATTAATTTGCGTCATTATTTTACGTCTTAATTTTCAATAATTTTTATTTTATATAGCTCTTATAGGGAAAAACTACATTTTGGGCCCCCGGGCCCCAGTATCTTATATATATGGAACGAAACCTGTTTAATAACCTTTCCGGTATAATTTTGTGTACGTGTAAAAACGTGTACCCCTCTCTGTTGATAGACTCTACCTCCCCCCTACAAATCGTGGTCTGTTAAGAGACTCTACCTCCCCAACCCCAAACTGTTGTCTGTCCAGACACCCTACCTCCCCCACACCGCCGTCTGTCCAGAGACCCTACCTACCCTCCACCGCGGTTTGTCGAGAGACCCTACCTCCCCTCAACCGCGGTTAATCGAGAGACCCGCGTCTCGGCCGGCTAAACATGTGTATCACCACAAAAATACTACTCAATATAGTTATAATAAATAACCCGTGAAAACAAAGTTTTTGATTATAAATCCCAACGCAAATCACTCAAAATAAAGTCTTGGAAGAAATTTCTGCGCCAAAAAATAACTGTTTTGAACGTCCGCGTAAACGTTTTCAATAATGTAAATGAGTTTTAATTTTTCTGATTGGCTGTATGAGTCTGTAGGAGTTTGAGGGACCAATCGCTATTGATGACCGCACAGAAAATTGACTTTTGTAATATAGGATATATATATATAAATGTTATTTTAAAAATATTTGTATCATCTTTACACTATTTTTTGGGGGGAAGTGTCATACGTCATTGGGGGCAAAATATAATGCACAAAATTTCAATTTAATCGTTGACTTTTGAAAAAAATAACGATTAATTAATCGTAGATTCCGATTAAAGCCAAAAATTAAAATTGATGATGTCATAAGTAACGCTTATTAAACATTCTTGTTGAAAATCTAAAAAAACACTTGAATGTCTCCTTTATATGTAATCTTTTAGCCAACAAGTGTGTTGACGTTTTTTGGTTCAAGTGATGAGCTGGTTTAGTTGACAATATAACCAGACGAGCTGAACAATCATTCAAATGGAACTGAGGTAACTTGTATGCACAAAACAGTCATTGCAAGGAATGACATTATCGGATATTGGTGTTCATTATGTTTCCACCATCGTAAAGGGTTAATAGATTCAGGAACTTTCATCTCCATTTTGTAACGCAGTTATTCATCAGAAGAGCTGTCATCATTTTCTGTCTCTGGGTCTGACTACATTACATTAGCTTAATACGCTTTTCAATTGGTTTTGAAAAGTAGGCGAAGTGTTAGAACCATGGTAGTCAAACTTTATCAAAATGTTGTACATTCCCGTAAGTCAATAGTTTAAAACCAAAATGTTCCTGTAATCGTCAGGAAATTTATTTTTATTCGGCCTCTGTTTATTAATTGTTGTTTATTTTTTATTTGGTACTTTTTGACTTCCAATAATTTGTAAGTGATTGGTCGATTAATCGTTAAAAAATAATTTCATCGTTAACATTTTTTTACGATTAAGCTAAAAATTTCCGCAGCCCTAATATATATTACATATATATATATATATATATATATATATATATATATATATATATATATATATACATATATTATATATATATATCAGTGTGCTTTAGTAATCTTTTTCCCCATAAATATACGAGGAGCTTGTATTTTGTTCGGTTATGAGACAATCTTTTAAGCGTGTAAAACTTGTTCACAATGCAATAAGAAAGCTAATATTTCTATGTCATCTTTATTGTTACAGTTTCAGAGGATACTATTGCATTTTAAAAAAATAACAAAACTCGTAAAAAACCAAGTTTTTAACTATACTATATATATATAAGTATATATACTTATATATATATTAAAC
>CALYLW010001886.1:59811-144496 GCA_944989445.1 Ampullaceana balthica
ACAGATAACATTAATTTGATATTATTTTCGTTTTCTTGTTATTTATTTTTTTCTTTTTTTTGTGGATGTTTTGACGTGATTCTATGTTCAAACTGGTCATAAATCGATATAATTGTAATAATTTCTAATGTACTCACATTGGCGTTTTCCCAGGTTTGCGGATCGAATCTTTGGTAACAAAAATTGTCCAGTTTTGTCCATGATTCATCGGTGCATATTGCTGATAAAATAATTTTTAAATTTTTAAAATTGTGTTTTATGTGTTACAAATGTAATTTTAAATAAATGAAGTTAGAAGCTCACTAAGAATACAAAGAAACAGAGATATGGTGTCTGTGTCATTGTAAACATTGTTTTTATTACATCTATCCTATGAGATAACACTTGTAAACAGATATAAAATTGTTTTCAAGGAAAAAAAAATTAATTTTCAAATGTATTTGTCAAATTAACCGAATTGAAAAGCATTTTTGAAATAATTTTTGGCATTTTAATAAGCTCATCTTATTATTAAGTCGTGTATACCGGTGATCTGTTACAGACGCTCCATCTTAAATAAAATGTTTGCGTCATTTAAAAAACAAATAAAAACCATGTATATTATTATGTTAATATATAGAACATGAATTATAAAAGAAGCATAGCATATCATTACAAAATTCATATAATTAAATTAAATAGTATATAAATAAATAAATTATAAATAATTATTTATAATTGAATTCCAACTGAAATATGCAATAAAGGAGTTCTATTCATCTCTAATGTAATATCAAATTATTCTCACTGTGCTTCTTGTCATATTTTTTTTCAAAATAAATATTCCTATTTTTCTGTAGTTCAAAAAAGTAAGGTGACTATTGTCTGATAATTGTTCGTTTGTTTCCCTCAAGAGTGGTTGCGAATAGCGTTCACTTTCCTCCAAGAATATGTGAATTTTTAGTTGTTTCGAAAGTGTTGGTAGTGGAAAAATATATTTTTTCTAAAAAATATTCTACCATTATTTTTAAGGGTTCTAATCAAGAATTTTCATTTTATAGTACAGTGGTTCCTCAGTATACGTCTGCTTTGGTTTAAGTCCAACTTGGTATACGTCCTCATTTGACACGAAACGTTTTTGCTTGGTATACGACCATTTGCCTGGTATTCCACCTTTGTTTGAAATACGAAAGGGTCGACCATAAATGATGTAACGCGATTTTGGCCGATGCACACCTCCTTGTCACACGTCGTCACAAAAATGTAGCCCCTCCCCCCTTAAAAAGTATTTTTTACTATTAAAGACTATTTGAAAATGGCATGTTTCAAATCACTCTTTTGTAATTTAAGTATGTATTTAGCTTAGTGCAATGTTGCACTCAAATATCGTTACACGCGTGAAGCCATTTAAAATGCTATTAAATAAATAGAAATATTTTAAATAATTAAGTGGAACTTTAATTTAATGTTGTGCGCTTTGATGTGAAGTCACAGTTCTTTAAAAAAAATAATAATTTAAATTTTTTAAAATATTTTGTTTTAAAAATAAAACCCACCCTCATCACACATCGTCACAAATGTGTGACCCCTCTCTCCTAGGTGAGGGATGTCGTCAATAGATGGCTCCTATGAGTCAAAATGACACATCGCGCATGCATAGCATGTAGTAATCACAGCACAACGCGCGATACTTGTGTTAGAAGTAGTTGCTACCATACAGTAAACGATTCGCGGAATGAATCTAAATTGTAATATGATTTTGTTTTTTTATTGTAATTTAAAAAAAAAGTAAATACACTTAATAATAATACCAATAAAAACTAAATTGAAAATTAATATAGCGCTGTATCTATCTGGAACAGGGCTCACACCAATTTAATGAAGATAATAACATACATAAAAATATTAAATAAACATTCGTATCATAACGACCACATAAGGACCGTACGTTACACATAAGCTATGTTAATCATCGAAAGAAATGTTGTTTAATTCATTATTAAGATGAATTTGGTGTCAGTGTCGCCAGGAACATGCCAAGAATGACGTTTTCTATTGTTATAAAAAACAAGGTCTCTATTGAATTGGCAAATAGGTCAAAATCGATTTCAAAACAAAAATAAAGGAACTTAGGGCATGTTGAAAAAATTACTTTTTATCTGGATAATAGGAAAACAGGAGAACAAATTTGTTCAAATTCTTTTTATATATTTTAGTATTAAGCAGAGCTTCATCTATTTGATAAAACCAGGCCAATAAATGTATACATATGATTGTTTTTTTTTAGAACGGATTTATCATTTTCCCTCTATTTATTATAGTAAAAAAAAGTTTGGTATACGTCCTTTTTGGTAAACGTCTAAGTGCCTGAAAAGGGATTAAGGACGTATACCTAGGAACCACTGTATACGTCAAAATCGTAATAAAGGTGCTTATATATTAATATTTTTGATTAAATATAAGATGGTAAATTAAAATATGTAATGTTTTTAATTAGTTATTATAATGTTAATTAATTAAACCAAAAAACCTTTGAGAAAAACTACACTAAAAAAATGTCAAATTTACTTACATTTTTCACACCACACAGCCAATTTCCAACTGCAATTATGATTCTCCAACACATTCCCGCTGTATACCGCGTTGAGCGCTACACACTTTGCTACCTCGGGACTTACACCATGATTGTTCTTCCATAGGTTATGGTGTATTTCCTCAGTCGGATTATGCTCCCAAAAAAACGCACGATTGTTCATGAAGTCCCTACCGCCTAACCAGTCTAGTATTTTAAATAATGACATAAATTATCCATTAAACAATCAGGGAATCGCTCTTCACTGCGTGATGGGGTAAAGTTTACAAAATGACACACACACAAATTCACACACACACATATATACATGTGCTTTCAACCATATATATATTTTACAGGCAATGTGTGAAATCAGGCATTCTATAGTATGCCTAGGCAATGTATAGAATGCCTGATGGTTTCAGGTAAAGTATGAATTAAAAAAAAACTTTGGCATACTTTGCCAAGGCATTCTATAGAATGCCTAGGCATTCTATAGAATGCCGGATTTCCTTTAGGCAAAGTGTAAAAAGAGCACAACAAAAGACTTTCTTGATAATTACGTATTTTAAAGTGGAAGTAATACAAAATAAAGCACATCTTGTACGATCTGTATTTCTTTTTAAGGTCTTCCTCTAATTCCACATCTTGTAAAACATCGTCAGGTAGGGACGACGTTGTGAGGCCTACTTTAGCTCCACAGCCAAAGAGAGCTTCGTATGGTGATCTTTTAATCCCAAAATGAAAATCTATGTTCTTCTTGAGCTGGATGAACCATAACCCCTCACTTCAGTGGCCAGTTATTTCATCATGCATCCACGTAGACAGCATATTTTCGATGTCCTGATTAGCTATTTCCTCGCTCCCCTGGCTTTGTATGAACTATCTTCAATGTGGGTCAGTACTCCTTTAGGCTGCTTACAACATTGTTTTTTTTTAAAATTCCCTGCCTTTATTGGACTGTAGAATCATTTGAGGACCAAGCAACGTAAATATGGCTACAAGATGCTATGCTACTTCTTGTGACCTCTTTGTCGTTAGGGCCCTGAGAACCACTAACTTGGTGGGATGATCTTAATACACCTTTATAAACTTGTATTCCCCATCAGGATGGGGTTGAAAGTCGATAAGATCAACCTTACAACGAGATTTGAATTCAGAAAAAGCCATTGGCATGGCCACAATGCTTTTTTTTTACTGATTATTTTTCTTTTCTGGCAAGGTTCACTTAGGTTAATACACAGTTCAATATCATGATGGGTGAAAGTTCTTTCAACATTCTGTCCCGTCCTCCATAACAAATGGCCAAGTGGGCTTTATGAAGTACGTGAAAAATCTCGGAGTCCTTGACTTAAAACTGAATGGCACTCACGCCTTCTTTAACAGGGTAGATCAACTTACTCTTATTTTCCATCATCATGCCATCATAGTGTTTCACCAGCCAATCGTCCAGTGGTTCTTGCTTAATGGTGGTATTAGCCATTTTCCCATCGTCCACCAATTTTTGGTAACAGTTTCGGTTTTTAATAAAAACGATGTTTTTAGCAGCATTGGCTCTTACTTTAGATAACTCATTGTAGAACCGTCGTTCCATGTCAACATGGCGTGATTCCTGTTCTAGCACTACATTCTCTTCCGTCATGGTCACACAGCAGCCCCAAGGGGAAACGTTATGGGAGAACGTCTGTGGAATCTCAGCCGGATGATATAAACTAACGTCGTGAGAAGAATTTTGTCAATATTGTCTTTAATTTAGTAGTGGAACCTCGTAATGGCTAAACGCTGCCTTACGATAACTTTCAAAACACACAGACTTCGATCGCCATCATCTAACAACGACCAAAGAGCCACCACCAACATCAGTGGCTGGGAAAATGGTGGGGGTAGGTCAATTACATACTTTGCAGGACGAAAACTAGGCATGAAATAGCAATCATTTCATACTTTGCCTGAAATACATTGCCAAGGCATTCTGTAGAATGCCTGAATTTCACACATTACCTGTAACATATATATATATTAATTTCTCGATTAATCGTTAAAAATGTTTAAAGATTAATATTTTTTTAACGACCCATCACTTATAAAACTACTGGAAGTCAAAAAGTGAAATATTTCGGCCGATAAATATAAACTAATTTCCAGACGATTACACGAACATTTTGTTTTTAAACTATTGACTGAAGTGAATGTTAGAAATATTGATAAAGGTTATTGTGTCCATTGAGAGAAATCGTTTGCCTACTATGCAATGTTCCCTTTTAAGTCTAAGCTTCGTTGGTCCGTTTGCAAAGTTTAAAAAAAAACTTGTGTGCACCATATTTTGTGCAATATTTTACAAAATTTGCTGCGCGGTGATTCTAAACTCCTGCGTGGTGTCGGTCAAATATCTGTGCAGCCACCCTGCTTAAAGGGAACATTGCAACCATGGTTTTAACATTTCGCTTACATATCACCTGCAAACCAAACATCCACTACAGTATCAGAAACTTCAGCTGAGACAATCTAAAGCTATGTGAACGATTGTTCAGCTCGCCTGGTTATATTGTCGATAAGACCCGCTCATCACTTGAACCAAATAATGTCAAAACACTTGTCTGTTTGTGTTGTTGGTTAAAATATGTCATATAAAGAAGACATTCCAGTGTTATTTCGATATTCGACCAGTACGTTTAATAAATATTACTTAAGAAACCATAAAGGGGCCGTCCATAAATGATGTCACACGATTTTGTCCCATCTTTGACCCCGCGTCACGCGTCGTCACAAAAAGGTAGACCCCCCCTCAAATAATACGTCACACAGCTTTGACTAAAAAACACACCTTATTTTCTATTTGAAAATAAGTAGGTTTCAAATCACTTTTTTGTCATTTAAGTATTTATTTAGTGTAGGTCTCCATTTTAATATCGTAACACGCGTGACGCTATGTAAAACGTCATTAAATAAATTGTAAGCCAGTGCTTCTCAAACGTTTTCGTATTAGACGACCGGCAGGAATTTTTCCATTTCACCAGGTACCGGTGCATTCTTTTCCCGTTTTGACGTGACTTTCCATGTACTGACGTGATAGCAAAATGAGCCCCTACTTGGCTTAAAGCCCTATACGACTAAGTATGAATTCGGCTTGTTATATATAATATATTTTTTTTTAAATGTGTTTAGCTGCCAAGGCATAGCAAGACAGCTAACGAATAATGCAGTGGTAATGTCAAAAACAATTTGATGTGATTAACCTTCGCGATTAAGCTCACGAATGTGGCTATTGATATTACAAGGATCATTTCATTGTTGATAGACCTAGAATATATAGATACAGGACGATTTCTCAAATTGATTTCGATCTTATAATGACAGTTTTCCTGCTAAGTATATGCACATCAAAGGCATTTCCTCTCAAATTACCACATTGATATCAAATCTCATGTTTTCTAAAAATTATTAGGTATGCGCTGGAAGGGGAATATGTTGAGTACTGTACGAACCACACATTTGTACAGGAAAGTAGGGTGTCATCTTGTGCGTTGCAAAATACAGTAATACCTGCAAGTTTAAGACTGAAAAATACTATGACATTAATAAAATATCCAATATTATCATAACTTTTTACTTCGAAGCTTCACGAGTTTTGTGTGTGTGTGTTGTTTCTTTTTTTGGTTTTGGTTTGTTTGTGGTTTTTTTTTCAAATTTTTTCAGGATTTCACGTACGTTACACACGAATTGTAAACATAATGTCACCAATGGACGATGCGTGTTTAAATTGTTGCATTCTCTTGGGGAATTTACATTTTATTGAAAAATACATGGCTACCGCTATGGGGCGGTCAAAACCGAGGGGTCTTTGAACAGCTGTAAAATATCTCATTTGGGGTCAAAAGGGAATTATTGGGGGTAATGCAGACTCATTTGGGACATACAACATCCACTACAATCCACTATATATATTAAAATACGTCATGTGTACGTGCACTCTTGGAACATATGCCCACTATTGAACCGGTTCCTTCTAGAAAATGCATTTTTTATTTGAAAACTATGTAGATTTTTTACCTACGTACTATACGAAGACACCTAAATCCACACTACCTTCATTTATATTGACACGATTGCCAATAATCTTAATCCACATGACTTGACTGTACCAAGTATCCATTCTGTGATATTTAAAATTAATGCCTTAAAAAATGAGCTAAGAAGAAAAGTTGTTTTGTGCTCCTCTCGAATTGTGATGTCAAGTAATTGATGCATTCAATAAAGTTAATGAATACTTTGACTAATTTTAAATGGGCTCATTTATCCTTATATCTAGAATGGCTAGGGGCGTTTGACCAAAAACCAATCGACCAATTATATCAAACTTAAATCGTTTATAATTTTACCAAAAAGATTCCCCCCCCCCACCAAAAAAAAATTTAAAAAAAAATAAAAATTGGATATTCTGTGTCGTTTTGACTTAAAATATCTACACATAACCCTTTTCAGATCATTTTTAGACACTTGCCATGCTTGAAAAACTCACCAGTTGCATTTTCGAGCTGACGACGCTCCCCAAATCCCCAAGTCATGTGAGCAGACCTAGAGTCTGGGGGTAGGGGGGTAACGCAAGCATAAACTTGTATATTTTGGGGTAACGGGCAAAAAAGTTCGCCGACTCCTGCAGTGAGAGATCCAAACGGAGCTGCGGTTACATCACAAATGCTTTTATGTCAACATCAAACGACGCTGGGTAACAATTTCATACGTTCTTGTGGGTTCTCAAACTTAATGATTATAATTAGATTTAATTTTCATGTCTTGATAACTTACGCCAACCGGCGTCTGATGGCCTAACGACCAGCACATTGAGAAGCACTGATTTATAAAAATAAATCTAACAAAAAAAATTCATTAACTAAATTGTAAGTGACCAAATATTTCACTGGACGTTTTATTTAAAGTTACCCTTTTGATGTGACGTCACACCCCTCTCCCTCCCCCTCGTCACGCATCATCACAAAAGTGTGACCCCCCCTAGGTGCGTGACGTCATTTATGGATGATCAAAAATGTCAATTTTTGGATTTAATCGAAATTAACGATTAATTAAGCGTTAATTTTTCAAAAGTTAACGATTAATTTTTAAATAATCGTTAACAGCCCTAATATATATATATATATATATTATATATAAAACTCAGTTGGTGTTTGTATCTTTGTATGTTTGTATGTTTGTTTGTATGTTTGTATGTTTCACTTTTCGACTATCTGTTACACAGCCACGGAAAAAAAAATGACGGACGTGAACCAAATTTGGCAGGATGGTTCCTTTTAAACTGCAGACGGATTTAAGATAGTTTTTCTAATTGTCCCTTATGCCTAAAAGCCGTAAATTTAAAAAAATAGAAAATGCAAAGACAAAGAATGAAAAATTTAAATTTATGCGGACGTTCAAATTCCGCTCAAAGCGAGTTATTTTTGGTGAAGTTTTTTTCCCAATACTTTATTTTCAGCGGTGCGCATTCAAATAATATTATATTGTCTAATTACGGTGCGCACATTTTCGTGTAAGCTTCTTAATTTGAGCTGTGCAGTACAAAGCATTGTCATTTTTTTACTGGTACTTTCTATATATTAGATAGACACGTAAACATATTTAATTACAACTGCCACACGATGCATTAGGTTTAATTGTTTACACGTTTAAATTTAATTGCGAATTTGTTTTAATTATTTTCTGTTCCATAACTCGACATTTAATAAAAACCTATTTATGTAATAATTGTGTCAGTATTTTTGTGAAGGCTTCATTTTTAGCGGTGCGCGTTCTAAAAATGTTTATCGCCTGATTACTGTGCACACATTTTCGTGTAGGCATCTTACATTTAGCTGTGTCCTATTATTATAAAATGTATATTTTGTTTGTCTTTTACATAAGCTATACACTTATACTATTTAAACTTAGGCTACCGGACCTATTAACATAAGTAGATTAAACTACATAAAGTGATCCTGAAAACTCTTAATTATTTTGTATTGCGAATTGAATATGTTATGTTCATTCCTTTATAGTTGGATTAGCATAGGTCATTTTTAAAATCAATTATTGTCATGGTTTCACATGCATTTTTTAACATACATTTGATTTGTTTTGGGTTTTTTAAAATGTGGAATATAATTTTTTTTATTTTTTAGAAACAAAATCTGTTGTTGGGCCTAGAAAGTGACTCAAAAAAGAATTTCATTTTTTTATGATATACCAATTGCATAAAGCCGTACATTTAAATCGTAAATGTAGACACAATATATAACAATTCAAATATTATTTCCATGTTATAACAACTATAAATAGATTACAAAAGTAGAGTTATTTTTGGTCCTGTTGTTATGATCAGACTTTTTATTAAGCGAGGATATTTCTATTACCATTTATTATTATTGTCTAAATACGGTGCACACATATTCTTGAATTTTTAAAACGACTGCTTTAGTTTCTTTCAAGTATTTTAGAAAGTACATTTCACATATAAAATGTATAATTTATTTTATTGGCGCTATAGGTTAAGTAGCTTTTGCCTTTGACGGGGGTAGTACCATATTATCTTTATCTCATAGACAAAAATTCTTTAATTACAATTGTGTTACGATGCAGTGTCGTAAATATATAAGGGCTTTATTAGTGGCAGAGATCTTTTGTAAAAATGTCAACAAAGCACTGGCCTTTTTTTAATGGATACAAACAAAAAAACATACACACAACAACTGAGCTTTATATACTACATATGCGTTTAAATTATTTTATTTCAATTTTTTCACGATGCATTGTATTAATAGTTTACATGTGTGAATGAAATTGCGATTTTTAAAAATATAATTCATAACTCGACATTTAATTAAAAACCATAGATGTAGCGAGTTTATTTTATGTTGAAAGCGATGGCCTATTTTAAATAAACTTACACTTTAAAACTGTTTACTTAAGCTTTATATACACTATACATTATAAATTTTCGCTACCGAACGTATTAACAGAAGTTGACTAAATTTAATAAAGTGATCATGAAAACGCTTAATTAATATGAATTGCGAATTGAACATGTTATGTTCATTCATTTGTAGTCGGAATAGCATAGGTAATTCCTAAAATTTCTTTTTAATCATTCTTCAGATGCACTTATTAACAGACGGTTGAATCTTTTTTTGTTCATTTTTATTATATTTTTCAGATAGAAAATCTGGTGTGTGTGTGCATTATTTATAATTTACAAAATATGATGCCTTATCAGAAATAGGGAACAAAAAACACCAAAAAAAATAATAAATCATTTTTGAAATTATACACATTGCATAAAAACTGTAAATATAAATCGTAAAATATAGAGACATAAACAAATTTAAAATATTATTTCCCGGTTAAACTAAATATGAATACGCCAAAATAAAGAGTTATTTTGGTCCAGTACATTTACTTTATAACAAGACTTTATTTTATGCGTCCAGCTTTTTATAAACTTTTATTGTCTAAATATGGTGTGCACATTTTCTTTATATAATTTTAATACGACTTCTTTTGTTTGTTTGTTTTAAATTATTTTAGAAAGTACGTTTATAATTTTGTTTATTTGCGCTATGAGTTATTTAGCTTTTGCCTTTTTAAGGGATATGGCTACATGTTCTTTATCTCTTAGACGCGGTTACAAATATTATATAACTTACAATTGTGATACGATGCAGTTTCGTAATTATATATGCAATTTTTGAGTGACGAGGGTGATAGAGCTCTTTTGGAAAACCTATAAGTTATGTTTATTTTGTACAAGTGGGAATGAAATAGTAAATATAGTTATAATGGTCGTCAAGATTCATTATCTAATAAATCTTATCTTTTAAATAGTAAGGTAATGTTAAAAGGCACTGCATTAAGTGAAAACAACTCACGCGGTAAAATGGTAAAAATTAAATAATTGTGTCTGTTTTTTTTTCTCTCTCTCTTTTTTTTCTTAAATATATTAAATTATATTTATTTTTTTTCCTTCAAATGGCATATCTCTGTTCCCCATAAGATTTTAACTAATAGATGAATCTGAAATTAAAACTTGGCAAATAAAATTTGTAACACCAGTAACTAATACTGGGATAAAGGGTCAGCACACTCCCACTACAAGTACAGGTATATTTCTAGTATATACATATATTTTCAAAGATTCGCGGAAAAATATTGACTTAAAATTGAATTATATCGGTGCAGATTTGCTTACAAATATTTTTAAGTACTTTAAAAAAAATAAATATTTAAACTAGACCCTCTGTAATATATTTAATATTTACAAGGGATTCTACCAAAAAACGGGATCACTTTATGCAACGGGATAATACTGAAATTTGTGATGCAATCAAAGTATGGTATTTTACAGGT
The DNA here is from genome assembly GCA_944989445.1 of Ampullaceana balthica. Taxonomy (NCBI): domain Eukaryota; kingdom Metazoa; phylum Mollusca; class Gastropoda; family Lymnaeidae; genus Ampullaceana; species Ampullaceana balthica. The sequence continues at coordinate 70,754 of CALYLW010001886.1, forward strand.
AAAATGGATTTACTTTAGAATGTAATGTCAAAAAAAACCCAATAAAAACTACAAACTGAATCATATAGGTGAAGAGGGTTTCACCTGAAACGGGATCCAATTATTCAACGGGACCGTAATGGGTTGGGTACAAAATGGGATAGACAATGCAGGCCCGGGTGAAGCCGGGTATATCAGTTAGAATATATATATATATATATATATATATAAGTATATGTAATATTAAAATAAATCTTTTTTTTTCTTTGTCTGCTTGTTTAGTTTTTAAAAGTATCGGTTAGCTTTAAAAATCTGTAATACGTAAACAATTCTGAAAGTATATTCGCTGTAAAATCCTTGCGTATCCAATTTCATCTATTATTATAACACTGATCTTAATGACGTAAAAAAAAATCAAAGTTCTTACATACAAAAATTATGTTATTGTAAGGTAAAACTGGATGTTTTTTTTTAATTACTATAATAATGCTGGAATAAGCTGGTATGAAAGACATATTTTAAATATTTTAATACGTACAATTCTTATCCATCAGCCCTTTTGTCATCTTCCATTGTTCTCTTGTGTACATTTCTACAATTTTTGACCCAGGGGATAATTTGCTACAGGCATCCTGTATAACACCAACATGCTTTTTCTTTAAATATTTTAATATTTTAGTTAGAGAATCTATAAGTCATGTTATTGTTAGATGAAATAAAATTAAAATGAGATGAAAGTTCAGCATGGATGCTGCCTTAATTTTTCTTCACATACATTACTGATAGTTGAACAATCAAAAAAGTTATTTTGAAAAAAAAATACGAACTTGGGCGGGAAAATATGTGAGCACAGTGTAAACGTTTAACAACAAGTTTCCATCTGCATAAGGTTTTCCTTTCCAAAATATCTTTGACCTGCTCTTGTTGTCTGTTGAAATAATAACAGATTGATTTAAATTATGCCATGTCTGATTTTTTATGACAAATCTTAAAGTATTCCACTAAACACTCAAATTTAGAACAGATTTTAAATTAATATTTAAAGTTTCTGAAATATTATTGACAAATCCATATTCAGTATAACAAATCTATAAGTATGTTTTTTAATTGAACTATGGACATGATAATCTCACTCAATCAATTGAAAGAAAAATGTTAAGGGCCACATAAAGCCTTCTTGTTCGAAAAATATAATTATTAAACGCATTCGCTTTAGTTAGTGGCAATAAACAGTTATATATATTAAACAAATGGTGTCCGCCATAGAAACTTGCAAAGCCCAGTGCTCTACTATGGCGATACCCCATAACCACTTTTATTTTAAAGTTTTGTATAAAAATGAAGTGTTCTGGCATCAACTAATTTTTTTTTGCATTTTTTCTAGGTACTTTTCCAACACGCTTTTAGTGGACTGCTCCAAAGATGTGAATATCCATACCATGATGGTTGAAAACTTTAAAACATTACCCGGATCAAAGCAAAGAGTGAAAGGGAAATTGTATTTATAAGAGAGTTACTCCTTGCTGATAATTCAATTCGGATCAATAAATTATCTGCAGTTGTTTTATGTTAGCAATAAGCCTAAGGTATTACAACATTATGAGGCGTTGAGTGACTCCCAGCAATCGCTATCGATAGAAGCATTTTGGATATTGTCGAAGATTACACCCACCTCCAAGTAACGTCTCAAGCACATTATCAATGGAACTAGAAATCAAAGTAGAATTAATAGAGGAAAATCCTCAATAGTAAAGGCGAACCAAAGCGTGTGGAATAACACCCAGCTCACGGACTTGACGTAAATCCTTGTTTAAAGTCTTATTCGAAATGTTTTCTAAGGTTAATTCTTTTTTGTTGTTGTGGAGAACACCCTCAAGTAATATAATTTAGAATGTGTTTGTTCCTGTCGGTGTCTCTATACATCATTTATGGAATAATATTGTAAGCTATTGCATGTCTTTTGAATATTTATTAGTATCTTAACAATTATTGATTAAAGAAATTAGTCATTGCAATATATTGTGCTTTTGTGTCAGGATTAGTGATGGTGAGAAGGGTTATTTATAATTTAAAACTGAAACTGTCGACACAATTCCCACGGCATTAGCCATTTACCGAAACTTAAAACAAGATTTAGATTAAAAATTAACGTGACTTTGTGTGATGATGAAATCTAGATTATTATGGATACTATAATACATCCATAAAACTGCCTGGAACGGGATCGAAGGACAACAAGACAGAGAAGCCAAAACGTGAAACGTGATTGCATCTGCAGTAGGGTTACATCTCTTGTAATGTTTAATGGGTTGATACCATAACACGGAACAAGGTTTCGAGAAATGTTAATTTAACCAGGATGGGATCCTATTATGTGTCAGGAATAATACTTTGATCTCATTGAAGTATGGGATTGTATCGATAAAAAGGATTACTTAATCAATAGGATCCCATTTTACAATTGGATTATGATGGCGTATGAGATCCCATAAAACTACACATCAATTAAATTGGTTCGACAAAGAACTTGATCCACATAAGCCACGTGATCATACTCTTGTATATGATCCCATCGAAGTATGGGATAGTATCGGGGAAAGTGATTAGACCAAGAATTGGATTCAATTCCAACGGGTTTAAACTGGGAGATTTACAGAGTCAAGCCAAATGTTTGCCCGGGAACGTTGGTTATATTAGCTAATCAGACATACAAAAGGTTTGTTTTTTTTTAAATTTTATTTACGACTACAAAATATTCAAACCCAAAACACAAAGTGGTGCTGCTTGATTGTTGCAATTGTCATTTTCAATATTTCCTTTTAATGTAATTTTGAGGCATTCTCCATTGGTATTTTGGCCAATCCAAACTAAAGAAGAATAGTACAAATAAAACAAGTATTTATATCATAATATACATTTTAATTACATGTACAGTATGTAAATTAAAAAAAATAATTCCTTAAAAATAATTCATTGTTCATGCAAACTATTTCAACAAAAATACTATATAGTAATTAGTTGAATGCATAAAACAAAGGATTGTTTTTTTTTAATTATAAAACTCATTAAAATTAATTTGGTAATTTTTTTTCGTTATAAGAGCCTATGATAGTTTATGTTGTTTTCACTTTAATTCTCACCAGAGTTTTGTAAATACTTAGCTAAGCTTCTTGTTACGTGCACAGGAAATTGTGAAGGGCTTAGTTTCTCTATTTCTGTATTAAATAAGCTGTTGCAGAATGTCTGTTGACAAAAAAAATAACAACAAAAAAACAAAACAACAACACAAAAACTAATTATAATGATAAATTATGTAGAATTCAAATAGTTTGTCTCATATAGAGTGGGACTGCGATAAAGCTTTTAAATATAATACGAAATACACAAACAAATTGGGCAATGAAAACAATAAATTTAAGCTTTATTTTTAAACTAACACGATAGTAGAGGTTTCGGCTAATGCCTTCATCACTTTGTCACATCAGAGTTAATGACAGTTTCTAGCCATCATTTTATCCAATGCATTACAGCTACAGCAGATGATAATTTTATTTCTAAATGGATAGGCCAGCATATCTAACATACAACGTTATCATACAGTCAGTCAGTGTGTGTATCAAGTATTCGGTATTGTGTTCTGTAAAAGCGTATAACAGAATTATAAATCTATTAGACCCGACCCGCGGCGTGGCATACGCTGCAGAGCAGGAGAGGGGGCGGTAGGTCAACCACAGTGCGTATGTCTCGAGACAGACGATGGGCAGGCAAGGGAAGGGATTTTTTGCCAGCGTTTTGCTTTCTATGGCGTATTATATGTATAGTCTGCATTGGCAAGCGAGTGTGGTTTGTCTTGCTTGCTTTGGTTTATCATATATAAAGACTGCGTCCTGCTTCCGTCTTCTGGCTCTGCCATATTATATGTATATATATATATATATATATAATATATATATATATATATATATATATATATATATATATATATATATATATATATAGACGGACACTTACCTTTAGAACTTAGTAGTGAGCGTGGCGCGATGACGTAAATGCGGCTGCAAAATTCCATGTATGATATAGAAATATTAGTAATGGATATTAGCTGCTATTTAAAATCACAAGTGCATGCTACAGTACCTTGGAGTTCTCGAATGTTAAAGATATGTTGAAAGAGATCAAGTAATTATCTTGAAATTTTATAATTCCAGGCCAAATGTCAATGATATCTGGAAAAAAAATGTTTAATCTTAAATATAAATGTTTGTTCAATACATTGTAGCCTTGTAGAGCTTTCTCAGCTAAAAAGAGACATTATGGTTACATCAAAATGTAATTAGTAAAATCATAAATAGTATGCACTTGAACGAATCGGCAAATAACACCTTAAACAATATATGATATTTACAATGTCAGTGGTGATAAGTAAAAGGCGTAACTTTTGAAACGATTATAAGCAAAGCCCTTTTTAAAAATATATGTTTTTTTAACAAATAAATAGAAGTTAAACAAATGTTTTTTTTTAAAACATGTTTTTATAAGAGGACTAAAAAGAAGAAAATAATTTAAAACTTATAAGTTCAAGTACTTTGATTTAATATGACTAAACACGAGAGGCGGGCGCTTATAAGGTTTTACATAAGCAGTTCACACATTTGCTCACTTATAGATCTCTCTTTTGCCTTCTAAAGTATGAATCTTTAATTGTTTTACCAAACACCTATCTTTGTGTAATATTTCTAAATTAGAATGGAATTTTGAAGCACCCGCCCCACATTTTTAATCATATTACATCAAAGTACTTGAACTTATAAGTTTTAAATTATCTTCTTCTTTTTAGTCCGCTTATAAAAACGTGTTTAAAAAAAAATTTTTTACCTCTATTTATTTTATTATTTTTAGTTTAAGTGTATGCTATGATGAGTTTTGAAGTATTGATTATGTTCAAATAGTCAACGAAAGACCTGGTGAGGGTTGCCGACGGGTCTCAAACCATCGGTTATCTAGATATGTCTATCTATGCACGTGAAGACTGGATTCGGCGGACAGAGCGGAGGAACCACTAGTTGGTCAACGGTCAAAAAGGCGAATCTCAGCAAAGCGTTGTGGAACGCTAAGGGCATGAAAAGACACACTTGACATCATGGCCATCCACTGCACCCGTCTCCATCAGCAGCCGTCTCGACTTAGTCCTGCCGCTGGATAAGATGGCCTCGGGAGAGAGAGTGAGATCGACGAACTGCGCAACTCCTTCTCACTTAAATCCAAGTCACCGCGCAAGTCACTTTTATCATCCATCCCATACCAGCGGTCAAAACAAAAAGAAGAAAACGAGGATATTTCCTCTCATATTGGGCGCATGGAATGTGAGCACACTCCTGGACAGAGACGATGCAGACAGACCTCAGAGGAGAACAGCCATGATTGGTAAAGAACTCGCTAGATATGGCATCGACGTCACAGCCCTGAGCGAGACCAGGCTCGCGGGAGAAGGAGATCTCTGTGAAAGAGGATCTGGTTACACATTCAATTGGAGTGGCAGACCTAGCGAGGAGCGACGTGAGGTAGGCATTAGCTTTGCAGTTAGACAACTCTTGTCGGAAAGCTGGCTGGACTTCCCAAGGGAGTGAATGACAGTCTCATGACCATGAAACTCCCACTGGCTGGAAAGAAGCACCTCACCATCATCAGTGCCTACGCTCCTACCATGACTAATCCAGATGACGTTAAGGCAAAGTTTTACGAAGAACTACACACTGTCATTGCCGACGTTCCAAAGGCGGACAAACTCATCTTGCTAGGTGACTTCAACGCAAGAGTTGGCAAGGACAACGTTGCCTGGGAAGGAGTCATTCGACACCATGGAGTGAGTCAATGCAACAGCAACGGTCTTCTTTTACTCCAGACCTGCGCTGAACTTGAACTGCTGATCACCAACACGATCTTCCACCTCCCCACTCGTAACCGGACGTCATGGATGCACCCCCGTTCGAAGCACTGGCATCTTATTGACTACATCATCGTTAGGAAGAGGGACAGGCGATGTACGAGTGACCAAGTCCATGTGCGGCGCCGAATGCTGGACAGACCACCGCCTCATCATCACCAAGCTCAAAATCCGCATTCAGCCTAAAAGACGCCCGCAAGGGAAGAAGGCCCCGAAACGGCTTAATGTTGCCAAACTGAATACCGACAGCTGCAAACAGTCCTTTGTAGATGCTCTGGAAAATTGCTTGAAATTCACCTCTCAGGGAAACCAGAGCGTTGAGGCAGACTGCGCATCACTCAAAGAGCTGATTTACACCACATGTACAGAGACCCTGGGGCCCCAGACCAGAAAACAAAAGGACTGTTTCGATGAGATCTCCGAAGACATCAAGCAGTTATTTGATGAGAAACACTACCTTCACCAAGCTTACTTCAATAACCCCAAGTCCACGGCAAGGAGAGATGCACTCAACGACATACGCTAGACTGTTCAGCAGAAGCTCCATCAGATGCAGGACGATTGGCTCGGCAACAAAGCTGACGAGATCCAAGGCTATGCAGACAGGCATGACTATAAAAACTTCTACGACGCCCTGAAAGAATTATATGGCCCCACGCCCTCAGGATCAAATCCCCTCCTCAGCGCATACGGTAACACTCTCATCACAGACAAAGAGAAGATCTAGGAGAGATGGGTCGAACATTTCGATGACGTCCTAAATCGCCCTTCGACAATCAACGACGAAACCATCAATCGTCTACACCAAATGCCCACAAACAAATCAGTGGATGACCCCTTAATCTTGCTCGAGACCCAGAAAGCAATATATCTTCTCTCCAGTGGCAAAACACCTGGATCTGACGCCATACCAGCTGAGGTCTACAAGGAGGGAGGATCAGTCCTGACTGAAAGGCTCCACCAGCTGTTTCTCTTAATATGGCAGCAGGAGACGATCCCGCAGGACTTCAAAGATGCCACCATCATACATCTATACAAGCGAAAAGGAAGTAGACAGGCTTGTGACAACCACAGAGGCATATCCCTGCTTTCTAACGCAGGAAAGATCCTTGCCAGAATCCTGCTCAAACGCCTCACAGACCACCTTGACCAAGGACTCCTGCCTGAAAGTCAGTGTGGATTCAGAAAAGAGCGAGGAACCATCGACATGGCGTTCACTACCAGGCAGCTGCTGGAGAAATGGCAGGAGCAGAACTCTGACCTGTTCTCCACGTATGTCGACCTTACCAACGCTTTTGACACTTTTGGCAGAGAGGGTCTGTTCAAGATCATGGCCAAGTACGGTTGCCCAAGGAAATTCATCGTCTTGGTGCAACAATTACATGAGGGCATACAGGCCAGAGTCCAGGACAGCGTGGAGTTTTCTGATCCTTTCCCTGTCACAAACGGGGTCAAGCAGGACTGCGTTCTGGCAGTAACACTGTTTAGCCTCATGTTTTCCGCCATGCTGACAGAGGCATTCAGAGACGAGGATATTGGTGTCAACCTGAAGTACCGCACAGATGGCAAGCTGTTCAACCTTCGGAGGCTCAGGGCAAAAACCAAGGTTATGACAGACATGATCAGAGACCTGCTGTTTGCTGATGACTGTGCCCTCAACGCATCGCCCGACAATTATTTGCAGACTGGAAATGACTGATCTCCCCTTGTTGTTAAACATGGTTGATCTGGTCGGGGTTGGTGTGAACTCGGCACGTGAATGTAATGTAAACAAGATCAGACGGATAATACATATGTTTATATATAGATAAACTAAAAAATTCATAATTTAATAACGGTACATTCGATCGATCTGAAATTTTGATACAGTGCATTGTCATCCAAGATCTATCCGTGGAAAAATTGTGAGATCTCTAGGACCATCAGAAGTTGTTTAATTTTACGTTGGCAGATTTGAAAAAGTGTGGAAAGACAGGAACGAAAGTGAGTTAATAAAAACGTGTAAATAAAAAAAAACTAAAAAAACTTTGAAAGTCAGAACGTGGTCAACATGCAGGGGTAATGGTGAATAAATATCCCGACACGCGATACCGGAACCCACCTCTATCAAAGCATTTTAACTTTTAAACAAGGGAAATGCAATACTGGTTTTGTTTTCAAAACGCTATATATATATATATATATATATATATATATATATAAATCAAAGTATGTCTGTGTGTGTGTGTGCATGTCCTTTATAGCTGACTAAACCATTCATCCGATTGTCATGAAATTTTGGGAGACTGTTAAGTACATACCTGGGATGGTAACTGGAAAATGTGTTTTCTAAATTTAACACTCATGGGGCACTGGGGGCCGATAATGTAATTTTTTGCTTATACGAGGTATATAAAAATTAGTTTAAGCGCTAGCTACTTTGTAAATTGTTGGATCTTAACCAAACTTTGTATATGACAACTTGATAGCCAATATTAAAATACTATAGGGCACTGAACTGCAAATAGTCATTCCTTTGGGCTGGGGGCCCAAAAATTCACATTTCGTAAACGTTTAAGATTTTATTCACCATTCAGTCATTAACAATCTTTACAAATAATGACACATGTATCCTATATTATACAAATTGAAATGAACAGGGGTTTTGAACTTTATATCTTGCACTGAATGGGCCCCGGGGCCCTTAATGTCTTTGTTTGCTTATATAAGATATATAAAAATTAGTTTATGCGTTAGCTACTGAGTAACTGAATGGATCTAAACCAAAATTTGAATACAAAAACTTGCTAGCCCATATTAAAATACTAAAGGGCACATAACTTCAAATGTCCATTCCTTCGGGTCGGGGGCCCCAAATGTCTTTTCTTCGTATGTGTTTACGATATTTATCCATTAATACTCAAATTGAAATGAACAGGTGTTTTGAACTTTATATATTGCACTAAATGGGCCCTGGGGCCCTTAATGTCGTTTTTTGCTTATATGAGCTATATAAAACTTAGTTTATGGGTTAGCTACTGAGTAAATGATTGGATCTTAACCAAAATTTGCATACAAAAACTTGGTAGACCATATTAAAATACTATAGGGCACATAACTTCAAATGTCCATTCCTTCGGGGCGGGGGGCCCCAAATGTCTTTTCTTCACATGTGTTTAATATATTTTTCCACATTCAATTTTTCACGATCTTGAGGAATATATATATCTATGAGGAAACTGAATTTAAATGAACAGGTTTTGGAATTAACCCGTTTCACCGAATGGGCCCGGGGGCCCCTAAATGTCGTTTTTATTAGCTATATTAAAATTAGTTTAAGCGCTAAATAATGAGAAAATAAATGGATTTTGACTAAACTTAGAATATAAAAACTTAAGAACATAGATTATATTACTATAGGGCACTGAACTCCTAATGTCCATTCCCACGGAGCTGGGGGGCCCAAATGTCATTTTTACTGCACAGTAATAATTTATTCCCCTTTCAATTTTGCACGATATTGAGAAATTTAGCTTGAGTACAATGGCAATACAAAATTAATTTCTCACTCATATTTTATTTATTTTGAAAGCTTTTTAATTATTAATTTATTAATCCGTTTGGTAGGAAACTTGGATTTTGTTTATTTGCAAACTTCCGCGAAGGTTTCTTGCATAAATGTTTTTAATATATGCCACTCATTTGTTTCTTTAAACTTAATCATTTTACTGAGATCGTTGCAACGCACGACGGGTCTGCTAGTATATATATATATATATATATATATATATATATATATATATATATACAGGTAAAGTGTGAAATTCGGGCATTCTATAGAATGCCTAGGCAATGTATAGAATGCCTGATGGTTTCAGGCAAAGTATGAAATGATTGCTATTTCATACATTGCCTAGGCATTCTATAGAATGCCGAGTTGTTGTCAGGCAAAGTATGTAATTGGCCTACCCCCACCATTTTTCCAGCCACCAAAGTTGACGGTGGCGCTTTCGTCGTTGTTTGATTATGGCGATCGAAGCCTGTGAGTATTGAACGTTATTGTAAGACAGCGTTTAGCCATTACGAGGTTCCACTACCTAATCAAAGAAAATATTGCCATAAATTCTTCTCACGACGTCAGTTTATATCATTCGGCTGAGATTCCACAGACGTTCTCCAATAACGTTTCCCCTTGGATTGATGTGTGACAATGTCGGAAGAGAATGTAGTGCTAGGACAGGAATCACGCCATGTTGACATGCAACAACGGTTTTACGATGAGTTATCTAAAGTAAGAGCCAATGCTGCTTAAAACAGCGTTTTTTTAAACCGAAACTGTTACCAAAAATTGGTGGACGATGGGAAAATGTCATCATTAAGCAAGAACCACACGACAATTGGCAGGTAAAACACTATGATGTCATGATTGTGGAAAATAAGAGTAAGTTGATCTTCTCTGTTAAAGAAGGTGTGAGTGCCATTCTGTTTTACGTCGCGGACTCTGAGATACTTGACGTACTTCAAAAATCCCATTTTCCATTTGTTATGGAGGACGGGACAGAATGCTGAAATAAATTCCACCCAAATACAAGAACTCCATCCATCATGATATTAAACTGTGTATTAACCTTAGTGAACCTTGCCAGAAAAAAAAACAAAAAGGTGTCAAAAAAGACATTGTGGTTAAGCCAATGGCTTTTTCTGAATTCAACTCTCGTTGTCTCGTCGATTTCATCGACGTTCAATCACATCCTGATGGGGAATACAAGTTCATAATGATGTATCAAGATCATCCCACCAAGTTCGTAATTCTTAGGGCCCTGAAGACAAAGAGGGCACAATAAGTAGCATACCAGCTCGTAGACATATTTACTTTTTTTGGTGCTCCAATGATTCTACAGTCCAAGAACGGCAGTGAATTTGCAAACAATGTGTTAAGAAGCCTAAAGGAGTACTGGCCCACCTTGAAGATCGTTAATGGTTATCTGCGCCACCTACAAATCCAGGGTAGCGTCGAAAGAGCTAACCAGGACATCGAAAGTATGTTGTGTGCTTGGATGCAAAATGAAATAACTGGTCACTGGAGTGAAGGGTTACGGTTGGTCCAACTCAAGAAGAACAGAGATTTTCATTCTGGGATTTAAATTACACAATACGAAGCTCTCTTTGGCTGCAGAGCTAAAGTAGGCCTGACAACGTCGTCCCTACCTGACGATGTTTTACAAAATGTGTAATGATAGGAAGACCTCGAAAAAATAATACAGAGCGTACATTATGTGCTTTATTTTGTGTTACACCCACTTTAAAATACGTTATTATCAATAAAGTCTTTTGTTGTGTTATTTTTACACATTGCCTAAACGAAAGCCAGCATTCTATAAAATGCCTAGGCAAAGTATGCAAAAGTTTAACAAACTTTATACTTTGCCTGAAACAATCAGGCATTCTATACATTGCCTAGGCATTCTATAGAATATCTGATTTCACACATTGCCTGTAATATATATATATATATATATATATACATATATATATATATATATATATATATATATATATATATATATATATATATATATATATATATATATATATATATATTCTTTTTTCAATTATTGCGTCTTAAAAATCAAAGAAATGAAAGAGATGAAAAAATGGTCAAAATTAAAATACTTTAAAACTATATTACAACATATTTATAGTGATCAACTTAAGACCATTCGACTCTATAAGACAACAATAAATAGCAATATTATGGTTTACATTTAGCAGATGAGTGGAAAGTAAATGAACGGATGTCATGAGATGTGTTGAAAATGGACATCGAAAACTATTTGTATAACCATTTTAAAAATAAGGTCTGATATAATTCAATTAAAAAATTTCTTTGAAATTCTCTTTACAATACCGTACACATAGCGTTTAAATAACGAATAAAGTGTGATTCCACCGGTATGTTGGAGCGGATCGTGGTAAAAGTCGAGCAAAAGTTACATAAATAAAATAAAAAGAATTGCGGTACCAATAATAAATGCAGTAAACTTTAAATATAGTATACCAGATTTGAGTAGTGAGTTAATTTCGACCAAACTGGAGTTTTGTCGCGTGCATTCAATCATAGCTTTACGCCAGTTTAGAGCTGTTCTTATCGTTGATGTACTTATATTGACTTCACCCAAATTCCGTCCACTTCCTGTAATTCCTTCAAATATAGAAGAAGTAATATGGATTCTTCCTTTAACAGATACAAATACAGTATCAATTCATAACAGTTGCGTAAATAGCATTTAAAATGTATAAAAACATCTACAAATAAAAAAAAATTGATGAGTAGGAATAGTCAACATATCATAGTGTAAAGGCTATAAACTGTATAATCAAGGAAGCATTGGATGGTAGTAACTATTCTGTGGTACCTTGTTTTTATGGCTAGGAATTTATATGAATGAATATGTATAAAAGTAAATGGATTACGATACCGATGTCATTCATGCATGAAAAGTAGCCTTGATCCATACATTTCATTACAACACTCTCAACTGAATGTGTGCCCCTTGCACCGAGACACATCCCTTCTGATGAATGGTCTCCTGCCAAAGTCGCTATGTTAGTGTCACTTGAATTCAGCTATAAGTCAAAATAAAAACTATATATTAACAAAAAACAAAAATAAATAAATGAGATAATATTTTTTGTAGTTTCAACAGGCGATTAAAATTTGACAAAAAATTAACTTTTCAAATGTTAGCTTAGATTAAAAATTGACCAATGTCACACATACATAATTAAATACCTATATTTTGTGTCTACATTTATATACAGAAATATAAAAAGTAATGAAAGGAGACGAAAAGAAAATTGCATCATGAAATATCTTATATATCCACAGACACTGGAAAATCTGTACACATTTTTTTCCCACGTAGCCCTAGAATGAATATTTAAAGAACTTCACAGAAGCTTAGTGTATACAAAAGATCGTTTTCTTTCTTAATCATCTACCTTCTAAATGTTGTATTAAATAGATGAAGGGCTTAAAATATATACCCTTGATACATCAGTCCAGTAAGTTTCATCTTTTTTGCCAGTTACTACGTTTATCCAGATGCTTTCCTTAGGATTTAGTTTTGATTCTCTCAAAAAGGCTGTCGAATAACAACAAATGTAATAACAATAATAAGTATGAGCATACAATTATAAATAAGTAAATATTAATTTGTTTAGAGCTTTAACTTGCAAATGAAATAAGTATATATTTATTAGATTCAAGCAATGGAATCATATTTAAAAATATATATAGTTTTGCTTCATTTTGTTTGCCTTCTCAAATAAAAAAAAATAATATCGAAACATTAACACAAAAATATATTGAAAAACAAAAAAGAACAATCTTTAAATCATAAATTGGTGGTGTTTTTTCTCGTATCTTAAAATAACATAACGGATATTACACTTATATGAATAGGTTCAACGTAATCTTGACAAGGAATAGTGCTATTTATTACTAATGTTATCTTCTCTTCTTATGTTTACGGCATATACGGAATTTCTTTGACGCATGACAAATAATCTCAAATTAAACTTACTTTCTAATTGTGTCTGTGTATCTGAGTCAGGTATCTTCAGTAACTCTCCCCCAGCGTCATGACAGTAACTGAGAGCCTCGTTATGACTGAGTCGGATGTCTGACAACCACAGTCAGCTGTTACCAAAGGGAAGCCACTCGACTGGACACACTCTATGTTTCGCTGTCAAGAGGTCAAGGGATAATATAATATTTGAAACAAATTATTGAGATCTCAGTTACAATCTATTACGCGCCGTATCTAAGCCATATAATTGTGTAATTTTTAGAATGATATGTAAGAAAAATAGTTGTTACAAATGATGTACACTTTTATATAAGTTTATGTCAGATTATTAACTCAAATCATAGATATGGAAAAGTTATAACTTATGTAACACTATCATTGCCACCCAGTTAAGGGGAGTTTACGGCGTATAAATTGGAAATATTTACCTCCAGTTATTCTATGGCAAGTTAAAAATGCGATCTATTTAAATTTTAACTTATTAACTAAGCAACGTTAAATTGTATTAAAATGATTGATTTTGTAATTAGAACTGAATTTGATGAATTAATCGCGTATTACTAAAACCAAAATATCTGCTGGAAGTTATTTTGAGATGGATTTAATCATCTCAAATTGCAATAAATTTAAATGTGACTTACTATTTCAGGAGGGAAAATACAGTGAATTTATAGAAATCAATACAATAACTGAGCCACTTACCATTTGAACATGCAACCTCGGTATATGAATGAAAAAGATATACATAAAATAAAACAGTTAACAACTTGTGTGCGTAGATTAACATATTCAAATAATTGTGATGCTATAAAACTTGAGTTTAATTGACAATATCATGGTACACAATTAAAAAAAAACATTACAGACGGTTAACAACGCTGCGATGAGTGACAAATGCTATGAGGCCCTGGAACTAACTATTGGGTGTAGCCAAATTGTAGCCACCCTGAATAATTTAATAAAAACATGTTCACCTTCTTTGATCCGTCGAATCACGTGAATGTCATCAGTTACCATCAATTGAACCTCCATTATGTAGGGAGTTTCCACAGACCAAAACTGTCTAATGTATAAAATGTGTGTTAGTCACTGATAAAAAGGGCGGGGGTATTTTTGCACACTAGATAAACATTTTGAACAATTATATATTTAATATTATAAAACGAAAGAAATAGTTGATACAATTGCTTATTTATTTCTATTATAATTGTATTGTTAGATTTTTTACAAAAACATAGTTTACGTTAGATCAGAGGTTCCCACACTTTTTGGGCCTACCACCACCTTTCCAGAAAAAAAAATTACTGAGCGCCCCCGATTTAAATTAATACAGGGTGTGGAAACCACGTTTCGCGGGCCGAAAGAGGCCCATCAGAGTATACTATGCGGCCCGTAGGCGATTTTATGTCATATTAATTTTATTTGTTTTTTAGAATTTTTAAATATATTTTTTTATTTCTATTCCGAGTATTTGATTCGAATCTAGATCATTAATTGTAAACATATCTATTTGAAACTACATTTCAGCTGAACCCAACTTAAATTTTGTTAAGGATTTACATTTTGAATAGTTTTAAAGCAAATAGATATTTATTTAAACCTGAGTGCTGCAAAAAAAAAGAAAGATTAAGGACGAATGCCTTGTTTTAGTGACCAATGGACTGCTTAAAACTGCTTCACGAGCGTTGGAGCAAAGCATTCTTTTGGATGTGCCGTGACAGTGTGAGCCTCTATAAGGAGTACAACTTATAAAGACACCACCGAACAAAACATTTGGATTTTGAGCACTGTTTAAAGAAAGAAGAAATGCCAGGAGTTGGTTAATGAATTAAATAAGAAGCAAAATGTTTTCACCCAACAGTCTTGAATACAAGAGGCTGCAACCGAAGCCAGTTTGGTCCTATAAGAACGTAAAATGGAAAAGGCCGTTTTTTTAGAGCGAGTTCATCACGGAATGCTTGTTAGATACAGCAAGTATTATGTCTCCAGAACATAAAATAAATTTTGACAGCATTTCTCTATCACAGAGAACTGTAATCAGGCGTGTTGAAAAAAAAATAAGTGACAATTTGATGCACCAACTTTGAGATGCAGGCAAAGACGTTTTGTGAAACTCTCTTGCATTGGACGAAAGTACCGATGTACATGGCATAGCACAATTTTTAGTATTTATACAGGTAATTAACACTCGTTTCAAGCTTTCCGAAGCATTAATTCGTTTTGAGTAGCTCAAAGACACAACTACAGGCCAGGATGTATTAAATGCTGTTGAGCACTGTGTTGAAGGAACTGGGTTTGTGTGGGACAAGATGGCAAGTGTTATCACCAGATGGGGCGTGTGCTTTAACTGGGAAAAAAAAAGTTCTGGTGAAATTTGTGAAGAATACAATAAAATAATTAGAACATCCTAACAATAAACTCTTATCTCACCACTGTGTATTTCATCAGCAAAGAATGTGTAAAGATGTGTTGAAGGTCAAGCATTTGTCAGTATGATAAACTTTCACAACTAGGGCATTTAACCACAGAAAGTTCAAGGCACTACTTGCAGATTTGAATATTATTATAGTATCTACCACAGCAGTATCCGCTGGCTAAGCCTGGGCAAGATATCGAGGTGATTGTGGGATCTTATGGAATAAATATTTATGTTCCTGCAGATGCAGGGTTTTGTTTGTGACTTTTTTACTACCATTCTTAATGAATAGTGGAAGTCATACTTCATGTTTACCATTAACATTATGGAAAAGTTGAATGTCAAACTTCAGGACCATAGCTTGTTTGCACATCAAAAGTATGTGCATCTTAAATCATTCCCATGCGAAACTCTCTCTATTCTCCAGGAAAGTAGTTGAAAACAGGTGTTGCCTTTTCTCCATTATCCAAAAGAAAACCATTTCTGGTGAAATGGCAGACAAGTTCAAGGCTCAGTTGGATGCCTTGGCAATGGAATTTGAAAGAAATTTCAAAACTTCAAGAATCTGGCACGACTCTTCAATATCCTCAATTCGCCACTTTGTGCAGAAGCTGATTCAGCCCCAGAGGATATACATGTAGGGTTGTTTGACCTACAAGCAGATTATAACCTGAAGGAGAACTTCTATTTGCATTCGGTCGGTTTCTTTTTTTTTCCTCTAGTTGTTGTTTGTTAATAAATTGGTTATCGCACTGAAACCACTTGCCATTAAATATGATAAAGGAAATGATATCAAGAACTTTTAAATTACAGCCCATATTTCAGGATAAGCCGTAAGGATGTCCTTTTATAAACATAATTATTTATAACCGCTTTTGAATTTAAATTTAAATTCATCAAATTGTAGTTCTTTCCATCAGTTCTTCCTTTAACCACGGATATAATTCTGTGTTTGCACTTCAAAAAGGATCCTAAATAAAATTAAGTTCGTTTTCAAAATATCATCAGCTAGCTGATAAACATCTAAATGGATAGCATCCAACTGCTGACAATAAGAAAGTATGTGTTTATCATTTGTTTCCTGCTCCTGATAAACTTGGGAACTGGCTGAAATCTCCTCGTTCAAAATTTCATTTTTACAGTAGAAGTTTTGTTACAAATGCCGAAATAACACATTGTATAGTTATTAAATTCAGTTCATCCCCTTGAAGCGAAAAATTTATTTCATTAAATTTAGTCAAGTAAGCGATGTCACAATTTAATTGAATTAATTAAATTGGATCGTAAAGCAATATTTGTATCTTTTAAGTAGTTCAGCATCAAGTTAAACAACTTATAAGACCAATCTAATCAAGCTCCCTATGACAACCAAAGAACTTCTGTATGAAGCAACAAATGATTAAAGTATTCATCGTTTTCAATACAAAGTTGTTTAAATAATCTGTCATTCAATAATTTGCTTCTGATTGTGGTCAGAGCTTTAATTACATTTTGTTATGAATTATGTGGCGGTTCACTTCAATTTAGTCAACTAGATGTTGACGATGAATTATAAAGTGTACTGTGAATGTAATCAACAACTAATTTTTTTTAAAAAGCAAGAACACCCCTATAGTTACCTAGTATCGCTAGAACACAACACCATCTGTGGCTACTGAAATAATACTTAGAGGTATTCGTTTTTCTTTCCAATGCATGAAATATTGTTGTTTTTTTTATCAGTTTGCAAATATTAGCAAATAATACTTCTTGGCAAATATATTGTTTCTTTGTGATCCGCGCGTATGCTAAAAGTAAAGCTTCATTTCCTGGCAAAGTTGACTCATCAAGTAGAATAGAAGAGACTGAGAAGAGATATGTTTTTAAATATTCACACAATAAATCTTCAGCACACTTATACATTTCATCAATTCTAATTTGCACTATATTATTATTATTAAAGATTTTTTTAAATAATCTTAGATGCTGGCTTGTGTAGCACAGTATATATTACTTCCTGTATACCCGGTATATATATTTTTTACCAATAATATGATGTTTCCCTATGGGCCATCATTAACGAAATATTGTAAGATATTGTGTGGATGCTGTTATTTTTTTTTAAATTTTTTTTTGGCCTATGTCGGTTGTTTGATAATTTTTTTTTAAATTTTAGTTTTCGAAAATAAAATAAATGCTCAATTATCACAGTTATTTTTTGTAAAAAGTTATTGTAATCTGGAAGTGCGCACGTGCACATATCTCATAGCAATTGAGGGAGTAAGCGGGAACCAAAACCAACTTCCAAAACGTTTTTCAACGAAAAATTAAGCGGTAGTAGCGGAATACACACATTTAAAAAAATAAATCTTCTCTTCTTTCTTTTATGCTTTCATCGCCCCCTTACAGTTATTCACCGCCCCCCCCCCAAATGGACCAGTGGCTTTGCCCGCCCTCTTGGATCACTTCAGCACCCACAAGAGAGCAGCAGCGCCCACTTTGTGAATCACTGCGTTTGATGAACCTTATGCGTGAACAAAGGGTGAACAATCATTTTAAAATCAAGTTTTAAAAATGCAAATTTATAATTAATAGATTCTGACGATGTATTCCCAATGTATCATGATAAAGTTTATATTAGCCCTAGCGGCCTAAACGTTAAAGCCTTTTAAATCACTGTGGTGTTTAGAATTTTGTAATAGGATCGATAAAGACATCGTAGTTCTGAACATAATACATCTTATAAAAGAAATAAACTCAATTGTACTATTCGGATACTCCAGTGCATTTGCTTTCTCTACAAAATTTAAGACATTAATAAAAAGTCAGATACCTTTCAACTTTTAAACGCAATTTAAAAACATTTCAGTTTTAGCGTCTTCAGTTCTAATGATATAGCATACCATCGATTTGTCATTTCTTCTGCATATTTAGCTTGTGCGTAGCCTGCAAATACCAAACAATTATTTCTTACCAATACAATTTATATTTTACAAGCAAGAGTTAAACAAATAGTGATTAATCTTTTGTTTTAGAGTAGTCACGTGTTTATAGTTCATACATGTTGATGCTTAGTTTTATTCTAAGCAGGGGAATCATTTCAATATTGCATTTTGAAACATTACATTTTTTCGTTTTCTTTTTTTTCGGTTCAGTGATAAACGTTTATCTGTAAAACTAAATAACTTTTTATTGTTACCTTATATAAGTTATAACCCCACAGAGTAGGCAAGCTTTGATTATCGCTATTCATAAATTAGATCTCATTGCAATGCACAACTATTTTTAATGGTGATAATACTGGTCTTGCCCAGTGCTGCCAGTGACTATTTTGTAAAAAACCTAGCCAACATATCAACAAAAAAAACTTAGATCCGAAAGGAAAAAAACTAGTCACGCTAATTATTTTTTTTTAAACGACGTCATTTGCGGGCCCAAATAAAAAAAAAGCCACATTTCCTACTTTGAATCTAGCATGTTTCAAATCAATTTTATTTTATTTAAGTATGTATTAAGTGTAAGACTGCATTCTATTATGGTAACTCGAGCGGAACCATTTAAAACGGAATTAAATTAATTTATTGTAAGCATTCAAATATTTAAGTGGGGCTTTTATTTAAAATTGTACATTTTTGATGTGATGTCACAGTTCTTAAACACCTCCCCCCCTCTTGTAACGCATCTCACTGAAGTGTAAACCCCCCCTCCCTTTTAGATGAGTGTCGTCATTTATGGTAATAGTCTGTTTTACATAAATATTTGTAAAATATACTTACATCTTCATCTATTCATCACTTATTTCATCATCCTTATAAAAATTATTGGCAATCTCATCAGCATTCTTGGCATCATTCTTATTTTATCTATTACAGAGGCTCCTTTTATAAACAATATTACTGAGTAGAACTTTTATCCATTGTTTATTTCTAGTCTTGCATTTTTATTTGAGTTTTAAATGTTGATAGATTTTTGGTTTTCCTCATTTAATCATGTAACCCATTCGACTTCCGAATCCCGGACGGAAAGAACGATAATTTTATGTGTTGTTGCATACGGAATAGGAAACGTTTTTTTTTATAACTGTCTATCTGAGTGTTGTATTAGATTATCTTTGGATTATAGTTTAACCCATAAATACTTGAGAGAATATCCTCTCAACACAGACAGAAGAAAATGGTAGAGAGGTTAAGTTTGTGATGAGGTCTAATAACATTGAATATTTTGGCTCATTCAAGCTGTTCTAACTTGTACCAGATTTATTTAGACGGATGGCACCGCAGCAGCACCATCTTTCGAATTCAGTGGGGTAGAGCTATATATATCATAATATAACATGACAGAACGGGTGAAAAAACTGTTCCCACCTAATGCTTAATTTTATTTTTGCAAAATTGAATTTATTTAGGATATTATTTGCACATATGTATCAATTTTTGTACTTAAATATCGTTTATTTACTTTTTTAAAGAACAACCTAGATTATGGCAACTTTTAAAAATAAAAAAACATAGAAACCTAGACAAGGTCGAAAAAACCTAGATCTTGGTTGAAAAACCTAGCGCTGGCAGCACTGGTCTTCTCGGTACGTTATCTATTGTAATAGCCGTATCTAGCATTCACCTGCAACCGGAAACAACGCGTTTAGAAAAAAGAGTTTTGCTATGAATAAACCAATATTTAGTTACCATACTAAGGTTTTTCAGTTTCACAAAGTTATTAAAAAATGCTATTTCTTTATTTCAAATTGAGGAAGAGAACATTATAAATTTAGATGTTACAAATATAATTTGCAGAATTGTCCTTTAATTAGTCACAAGTGAAATGTGTTTGCTTTTGCAGAGACTTAACTGGGTTTTTGACGTCCTTGGTTAAGTTATTATTGTTGCCATTGAAAATGAGACAAGTTTCAGCCTTGCGACTTTTTCAATAGTTAGAAAAAATAATTTGATTTCTCTTATTTTATTTATGACAATAATTACGTAGTCTGATAGTGACAGTCATACAAAATGAATATAGAAACTCAAAAGACAGGAACAATACTAGTTTAAAGTTTATTATGTTCTAAGTAATACCAAAATAATAGGTGGATAAAACTGGATATTTTTGCGTTAATACAGACTACAGCAATACTTGAAGTAGTATTTATTATAAATAAAAACAATAGTGTCAATTGTCATTTCACAATTAAAAATACATTTAAGTAACACTCCATTAATCCATTATTTGTTCTATATTATATCAAAGGCTCATAGCTCAAATCTTAACTGTTCTTGCTTTAATGTTTGCAAAATTAGTGATTATTTCATCGAATTTTATATCACTGGTAATTCCACGTTCGATCGACAAAGAGCTGGATATGATGTGCGTTGGGGACCTGACGTCGATCCCAAGTATTTTTAAAATAATTTTTAGTATGATGTAACTCCTTCCAGCAGTGGCTACTGTGGTTTGCATTGCAAGATTGTTTTCAGAGCTCACTTGATATTCGGGTACGATTCTTGCAATTCCCATGTAGCGAGAATATTTAGAAGATCTAAATGAAACAAGTCAACGGGTTTTTTGTTTTGCAATAGTTTCTATCTTTTTGTGTTTAAATCATTTTATTTCAATTTAAATTTGCTATTTATTTATTTCAGGATATTGCCTTATAATAGAACAGCTTTCGATTCTAACACTGCCAATCCAAAAGATTGAAACGGTTTGCTAATAAGAAAATTAAATTCTTCTGCTATATTTTTCAGAGAAAAAAATAGTTTTCTAACTGCTTCATTATTGAATCAATGATTTTTAAAAAAAATGTTATTTACTAAATTTACGTCTTTCATCTTCAGCTTGATCTTTTGGCATTTGTTTTTGTTTTGCTTTCCATTTTTGAGCTGTCTCGATTTTCATTTTAATAACGTTTCTTCAATTTGGGCAAATAGGATATAGATTTCGTTAGTTCTTAGATCTTCAAAGTCATCCAAATTCATTTTTATTAACTTCGATGATAGATACATATCCTGTTTTTTTTTCTATCTATTTTAATTTTTATTTTTTGTATTGCAGAATTGTCTTTTTTTTCCAATATCAAATCCAAATAGTTATAAACGCAATGAACTTGCAAATATTTATTAGACAGTGCAATGATTTATCAACAGATAATGCATCACCAAGTAAGTGATTATCCTTCCTTTCAATCAATACTAAAATAGTTTCCTCCAGTTGCTCATATACAGCACTTACAGCATTAGCTTTTATAACAACATCAAACTGAATCACACATTTTTATCAGAATAAAAAATATACATCCATCTTGTTTTTGTCCACGAAAAGCTAAGTATTTTCACCATAAAACATTATATATATTAATATTAAAAATAATGTATGGCGCCATTTCAAAATTTCGCTTTTCAGTGCTGCTCGTGCAAAGTCGTCAATTAGTCCACCCTTTTCAAACCCCTTTTCTAATACTTTCAATTTCGTAAAATTGTTCTTATGTTTCCACACATTTTCTTGATTATGAAATGGTGAGTTTAGATGTTTCCAGTCCACAAATCCACCGGACTGACAAAATAGAATATTATGTACACCAGCTTTAGCGGCACCCTTTTGTTTGTGCAGCCGGCGCCCTTTGCAACTGCCAAAATGCCAAGCCGTTTTTACGCCATTGAATTTGTTACGGCTGGCTTTTCAATCTACACAACATTAATGTTTACAACTCTTGCTCAGAAATTAATGAGAAGCTCAAAGAGTTCTCGTCTGTCTGGTAATTTTTTCTTTAGTATTCAGCTGCCTTCGCTAGTTCTGTGATCACTTTGGTCACTAACATCTAGTTATTTATCATGGTGAAGTACGACCTTGTGCTAACATGAGACTTGAAAGAGAAACATTGAAATGCTTCTGTTCCCTAACTTCCTGTTTCTGTTAAACCAACGACAGCGTCAAAAATAAAATTAATTAGAGAGATTGACAACTGAAATCTGATACATTTATTAATTTGTTGACTATCGTAATTTCTGTGATGCTGTTGATGTTTGTGATGATTAGGATGTTTGTGATGTTTGTGTTCCTCGTGATGTCTGTGATAATTATGATTATTGCGACATTTTTCATGTTTCTGATGTATGTGATGTTTGTGAGTCTTGTTATGTTTGTGATGCATGTGATTTTTTTGACTTTTGTGATGTTTGTGTTGTGTGTTATTTTTGTGATGTTTGTGATGTGTGTTATTTTTGTGATGTTTGTGATGTTTCTGATGCATGTGATGTTTGTGATTCTAATGATGTTTGTGATGTGTGTGATGTTAGTGATGATTCTGATGCATGTGATGTTTGTGATTCTAATGATGTTTGTGATGTTTGTGATGCGTGTGATGTTTCTGATTTTTCTGATGTTTCTGATGCATGTGATGTTTGTGATTCTTGTGATGTTTGTGATTTTTATTATATTTGTTACGTTTCTGGTGATCATTTGTACCGACAGGTTCGTGACGATTGCAGTGTTCAACTTATTTGTTATGTTCGTTATATTGTTTGATTCCATGAAGCTTGTAGTACGTGTCACTGTTTTTGTGCTCGTAATAGTGTAATTGTCTTTAAATTTGCTATGTCAGTCAATTGTGTTACTCATACTTTGAAAGCGATTACAGAGCATTCCGTCGAAGTGTGTGCACTATAGATTTTTAAGGGCTTACTGTTACTTCACTAATTTTTAGGCATAGAAAATATAAAACAAATTACGATTTTCTATTAGTTATAACTGTAGGGGTTCTTTTACAAGATGATCTTTTGTTAGAAAGAAACAAACTTAAATCTTGACACACATAAACATACATTTTTTTTATTAAATTAATAATGAAAAGAAAATGATGCTGAATCTAATACATTGATGCTTACATTAAAAATAAAATAATTGTATTTAGAAAAAGATAAGAATTTTGAATGTAAAATATTTTAACATTCAAATATATATAATAAATACAAATGATAACATTTGCCAAAACATAAATCTTTTAACATTCAGATTATATTGATATAAAAAATAACTACATAATATTTACCATCGGAACGCATTTAACAGCTAAAACTTTAAATATCTATATTTAATTCAAAAAGCTATTTAATGTAAACAGTGACTTAA
The DNA here is from genome assembly GCA_944989445.1 of Ampullaceana balthica. NCBI lineage: Eukaryota > Metazoa > Mollusca > Gastropoda > Lymnaeidae > Ampullaceana > Ampullaceana balthica. The sequence continues at coordinate 94,764 of CALYLW010001886.1, forward strand.
GTAAAAGAAAACCTAACAAAACAAACACAAAATAATAATACATTTAAAAAATAAAATTATAAATTAAAAATTACGAAACAAATATTTATTAAACAAAATTAATAGTTTGATAAATTTAAATGGAACTTATTTGTTCTCCTTTAAATTTTAAGTAGTGCATTCACAGTAATTAAAACTTTGAAAATATTCTAGATATGACATCCAATGATCTAATCTTCCTTAGAATAACCGGAAATGTGTAGATAAGCGGGTTGATGGCGGAGTTTACTGGCAGTATGAGAACCGCTGACCAAGCGTAGACTTCTGGGTTGAAATGGTAGCCGTTAAGAGACATGATACCCATGATCCCAATAGGAAACCAACAGCAGAAGTCTGACATGGCCACCAGAAATAACTGTCTAGCAACAGCGAAATCTTGAGCCCTTCTTAAATTGTCACTCTGGCTGGAGGTAAGTTTGTTTCTATGACTTATGGAATAAAAAATATTGAGCTGACCAAATGATATAAGTATAAAAAGGACAAAGTTAAGGCCAACAAACTAGCTGGCCGAATATTCCCAACCCATATGCCTTCCAGAACTAAATGGAAGTGCCAGGCACATCCCGTTAGAGGAGTAAATCTCCCAGCCAGGAAACACAGCTGGTATCACAGACACCACGACACCAATGATAAGTGTCAAACAGATTGAGATTATCTTCCCAGACTTTGAAAACCTGTGTTCACCAAACGGATACCGAATGACCAAGTACCTGTCAAGTGTAATAAGACAAATGAACATGGTAGACGTCTCACTAGAGAATGTTGATAGAATGCCTGCTAATTGACAAATGCTACTATGTCTCCAGTACATGTCGTTCAAAACGTACAGGTTTCTGTACAACATGTCAGCACAACCAACTATCAATAGGTAGACGCCCATGACAAAATCTGATACACCTAAGCAGACAACAAACAGCCCATAAGCTGTTTTAAAAACAGCTCTGTCCCAAAATAGTCGGTAGATGACCACGACAATGTTTCCTAGAAAAGAAAAAAGACCAACTACCCATAGAATGACCCGTTTTAGTGGGTCACCAATCAGGTCTTGACACGTGGAGATTGCATCACGTGGTGCGTGACATGTTTCTGCTGGTATATGTTTGCCTCTGATAGCGTCACAACATAATCTAAATTCATCCGTGTACAAAACCTTGTCAATAGTCAACCAGCTCAGGTAGCCACCTTTAATGTTCATGATTTCTGTTCCACGTACATCCAAGCTGACAAGATGGACATTTCCAGATACTTCACTTAAATCAATAGGCTCAACATGGCGCAGTGCCAATGTCCTTAACTTGGTTAAATTTACTAAATTTTTTATTACAATGTTGCCCATTTTAGTGTAAGACACATCGATTGCGTGTAAATTCAAAGGAAATGTAAACGTTTCATAAATCTGTAAGTTTTCATTATAAGACAAATTTAAATTTTGCAAATTTTTCATTTCCTTCATGGCTGAAAAGTTGTTTTGCCTTGACATAACATTTTGACTTACATCCAGATTTATTAAAGCTGAATTGTCAAGTTTCTCAATGACATCATCGAGGTTTCTAATCAAACATTGACTGAAATAGATATCAACCAGTTTTAAGATTGGAAATAAAAAATAAACCTGTGGTGTAAAGTAAAATGAGTTTGTTTCTTCGTATAACTGAACTGTTGTCTCAATAAAAAATTCATAAAATGAACTGTTTAGAATACTATTTTTTCTTTTCAAATTTGACATACAAATGTAGTTATGAGAACATGCAGCCCTACAAACAAAATCATTAGATTCATTCAGACAATAAGTATTTCCATTACAAATGTCTTTTGGTAGACAAGTATTCCTTAGCGTAAACTTTAGTTTCCCTCGACAGAGTGACGTGTCATGGTAAATAACATCTTCATCTTCTCCGTGTGGACAATCTTTAGTACCATCATTAACTAGGTACGCAGGGATACAGTAGGAATAGGGGCACTTTACGAATCCTCCTGGACACACGAATTCTTCACAATGTTGTAAAAGATTGTTGTTGTTAATCCTAACACTTTGCCTATTAGAGTCTATTTCATATAAGCACATATTGTCTGTAGAATTTGGAGTCCGCATAATCTCACTGTCATTGGAAATTGACGAAACTGCTTTGATATTTTTAAATCGTGGGCACAACCATTGGAAAAAGTTTATTTCATCTAAGGTGCAAGGGTTAATTTTGACTGATTGTTCTGACGACAAATTGTTTCTGGTCGATCTACCGTTATGTGTTGCTAAATCAGAGCCCTCTGGTGTTTCCCTTGTAGTAATTATAAAGTTAATTTTCTTTTTCATAATCAAAAGTGTTGCATCATTTATATCACAACAAAAAAAGCTAAAGAAAAAAGCTGGAAAAGTTCTGTAAATTACTTGATTGTAACTCACTTGCTTCTTCGGCTTGAAATCGTTAAGGTCAATTCCTTTTCTCGGTTTATCTGTAATTTCCGATTCACACATCAAAATATCAGTATCCATTTTATTTCTGCAATCATAACTAATCCACTCAAAAAAATCTGATTTTACCTCTTTAAATGGTATTTCATCATAATGATTCTGTGACAAGTAAAAGCAATGTATACTATCATCCAACGGCGGTAAAGGAGCAGTTAAAACAAATGGAGTATTATCATTCCATGTGTACTCTACTGTGTTATTACTCTTTCGGAAGGAAAGACCCAAGAACGTTTTGAAATAATATGTTGACCAGCTACAACGTGTAATTTCATAACAACCAGGCTTACCAATCGCCTTTTCTAAAATCAAATCATTATCAATGTAATCGCTAGATTGTACATTGCAAAGAAGATTAGTTATACAACCTCGTTTTTCAGAAAACATCTCTTTGAATCCTTTTTCAAGAATGGACTCCACGAACGTTAACTCTCTTTGGGTATTTATGGAAACTAACCTTGATTTCAGCCACGTCTTACCACACAGTTCATCGGCTTCTTCACTCGTCATTTCTGGTATCTCCTTCATCACGAGGTAACAACTTTTGTCATTTTTGTATCCGCTATAATTGGTATTGCAAAGGTTGCAAATAAGAGCAATGCTTTTTTCCACAAGATTATTTGTATCATTTAAATTGTTAGTATTTATTAAATAAACTCCAATTTCGTTAATGTGTGTTTTATGATTCAATATTATAAACAATCGCTTGATATCATCATTTAGAATTTGTTTCGTTTCAAGCCATCGAGACACTTTGTAATCAGACATTTTCCGAGTTATGTTTTGATCAAGGATAAATATGGCCAGTTCACGTTGAATATTTCCTGTACCGTTTAATACATTCATTGTTTCATTAAATACGTTTTCAATTGGCAAATATTGAGGACAAAAAAAAGTGTTTATTTGTGAAATAGATTTGTTAAATTTTGTTTGGGAGAAGTTTTTCTGTGTTAGAGTCTCAAATGTTTTCATCCCTGTTGAGCTGTAGGTCATCAGAAAGAGATTGAAAGAAAATTGTCCAGTCACCGCCTTACATGGATCCCTTATCATCTTGCTTGGTTTAAACGTGTGAAGGAATTGAGCAAAGAAGTTTTGTTGCGATTGTAAATTATATCGACAATCGTAAATTAATGCAATGTTGATGTTCCCTTCTTCACAGTTCCATTCTTGGGCTTTTAGTAAGAGATCTATGGAAACCATAGGAATTAATTATACTTGAACATTTTTATTTCAAAATATTTTCGTCATTTTTTTAAAAATCATTAAAACTGTCAATGATGTATAATACACATTATTTAATGAAGGCTGACATTGAAACGTTTCATAAAATACATTTCAAAATATTGATATTTAATTATTTAGAAAAACAATTAACACTGTAATATTTAAAGTATAATAATAATTTTAAATATTTAATTTCAGAATCAAAACCCTATGTCTTTGATTTAATATTTTTGTTAAACGAATCAAGTGAGTATCACAAGCCTGACTAGAAATGAATCTGAAAATGTTTACGCGCAGACATTTTAACTTAAAACTGCACGGATCATCCATATTTCATGGGGAATTTAATTTATACAAATAAACAAGCTTACATTCGACTATGATTATTATAACGGTAGTATAGGGCATAATGATATAACGTCGGATAAACAAACATTTGCTTTAAAACTATCTGAAATTTTAAATTTAATATAAATTAATATCAGAAATAATTATTTAAAACAAACACTTCCGTTCTTTCTTAAAATCTCTTCAATGTTTAGTTATGTGATAAATTATCGGACTTCATATTCGACACAATTACATCGAGATTGGGGCTTTTGGTGTCAGGGAAAATTTGAATGCTGAATAAAAGGTCAAATCGAATTCATATTTTTGTTATGTCCACTAGATTGGAAAATCCTTTTTGATAAAGGTACGTTGTCGCAAAATGCACCAGCGTATTTGCGGCCTCCGTATGTTCCTTTCCAGCTATTGACATCCAAAAATGTGTCAAATCTGCTATGCTTAAAAATTTAATTAGTACTTCATTGTTGGATTAAAGTTAACAGAAGTGTTTTACATGCTCAAGAATATCAATATGCGAGATGGTAAACCCAATGATAATTCGTAAAGTTCTCCTCTATATAAAGATACATGTGCCACCATTTAGCCCGTAAATAAAACTAGCGCAATTTCTTTTTAGAAAGAACTGGTAAGTTCTTTTAAATCTTTATTTGCCATTGTAGCAATCTATGAAAGCAATCGTCCTAAAATAATCGCATTTAATATTGAAGAACTAATCTAGCAGTGTCGAGTTAGAGGCATGACACAGCAGACATAAAAATAACTCGTTTCATAACATTTAGTTCACAACTACTACAAACACACACTCACAAGCACACACACGTATACACACATGAACACACTTAAGCACATACTTATTCACACACATAACTCGGGTTATCTACACACAAACATAATAATAAATCACATTAAATATACCAAGGCTCTTTTTACATCGGTCCCTTTTCTCAAATTAGGAAAAAAAATAAGCTCAAACAATGACGTCATATCATATAATATTATACGCCGAGAACCACCACACGCTTTGTTAATCTTGAAACCAAAATTATTATGATTCTACGTCTATATTTTCAATTTAAAAAATCCCAAGACATACTCCGAATAGCGGTCACGGACACGCGTCAGAGCTATATATATAAGGCGAGCACAATAAATTTGCTCGTCTATGGGGTAAGCATGATAAAAATTGAGACATTATCTGGTATTGGGAACTGATCTAAAAAATTTGGATATGAGTATAAACGCTTCACGAAATTTGGATAGCGAGAAAGCAACCCTTTCTTCACAAAATAGCGTTATGGATAATTGGCGAAATGTAAAAAAAAATTAAAAAAAAATTATGATGCATATCAATTTCGGTGTTTCTACTTTTATATCGCACGCTGTTCTCTAAATGCTGTACTTGAATAACTAAGCTCTGTTAAAGTTTCGTAACTCTAATGCGAAAGGGCTCATTTTCTTTTAACATGAATAATAAAGTCCTGAGAGATTGCTCCTCTAGTTTAAAATCATAAATGTCATATTAATGACTTCATATTCTTTTCTTCAAATAGTAATGAAGAACCAAAGTGGCAGAAACTCACAGTTCCGGACTAACACTCCACCTTTCCGTGCAAATGCACGGAGCAAAAAAAATAATTGAGGGGAGCAAATTTCATTGTATGGAAAATGCGGAGCAGCAATCCGAAAAATTAAATTAATAACAAGACCCGTAAATGAGGCTATAATCATTTTAATGGTATAGCGCATAACATTATCCTTTTAAATAATAGACGATTCACAACTATTATATTATAAAGCAAACAATGGATTTTAACCCGGGCCGCAGCGAGTTTCATGACGAGAGTTTATATTGTTCTTTCTTCGTTGTTAAAGGTGTAACTAGGATATTTTGCGCCCAGTGAACAATTATATATATATATATATATATATATATATATATATCTTCATAAATTGGTGCCCGCGACCCTTTCAGTTTCATCAAACGTTACGATCTATATAACGATATAAGTCTCATTTGTCGCCCCTGTCTTTACCTTGGAGCCAGGGGAAATATTTACCTCACTGCCCAATATTGTTGCCACTTGGACTGCCGCACTGTACAAAGGGCTTAACTTTTATTTCCCTCCTTATATGAGCGGACGTAGGTTCACATCAAACAATTATATAAGACATCATAGAAATGGAGAGAAACTTACCAGGAATGGTTGGTGTGTTCTATAGATAAATATTCTGTTGTTATTTTTTTCGCCTCTAGTGCAACATTTTTTGCAATGGCTACAGCTTTTCTAGCAAACGATGGTTCATGAGATTAGCAGAATATAGTACACATTATAAAAAAAAGTAATGCAACTACAAACAAAATTTAAAATCAAACGTCCTGTCTTGAATTAAATGTTCGTTTTAAACTTCGCTTGAGGGGGTGGTGTGGACACGGCACTTGCAAAGCTAGAGAAAACAGCAAAGGCGTACGGCATGGAAATCAATGCAGAAAAGACCAAGGTAATGGCAAATAGGAAATTCACAAGAGAGATTCGGATAAACGGGCAAAGACTCGAAGAGGTCTCTCCTTCAAATATCTAGGGGCCATAATATCCAACGAAGGTTCAAAGCCTGCAATTCTTGCCAGAGTGGCCAAAACAATGGCATCATTGAGTAAACAAAAGCACATCTAGCAAAGTACGAAACTCTCTCTGAGCTCAAAGATTTGACTAATGCGCTCTAGGGCGATGTCGGTCTTTTTGTATGGTTGTGAGGTTTGGACGTTCATTGCAGACCTCCAAAGAAGAATCAATGCGCTAGAGATGAGATGTTTCAGAAAGGTATTGACCATCTCCTACACAGCGCACATCACAAATGAAACGGTCCGCAACATATTAAGTACTGCCATTGGCCCCTACGAGGACCTTCTCAACTCCATTAAGAAGAGGAAACTACGATGGTACGGACAAGTGACAAAAATGGAGGTCGCGAAAATACCATATTGCAAGGAGGAAGGAAAAGAGGCAGAAAAAAGAAGAGATGGGAAGACGATATCAAAGAGTGGACCGGCCTGTCATTCAGCGACTCTCAAAAAGCAGCACAGGACCGGGACAAATGGCGTGAGATAGTGAGCAGTTCACGATGGTGCCCCAACAACCCAACGACGGGTTAAGGAATAGTTCAAGTTCAAGTTTAAGTTTAAACTTCGCAAACAATAGATGAAATTTCTGTACAATTTGGGAATACAGACACCCATCATTGGACGCTGTTTTTCATCTGGTATATACAATTGTCAAGAAAGCTGATTTGCATTTAGGGATATCAAAGAAAATTTATATAAACCTGATCAGAGGGTTGGCGTCACCAAGTGCGGTAGTTAATGATGTAATCACCTCACGATTTACCCCAAAGACCTCATCCGAGCCTTTAAGTGCAACAAAACGGGAACATACATACTTTTACGTTTTTATGTCAGCCCTTGTGATGGTGTCACCCGGTGCGGTTCGAACACCCTAGTGACACATCTAAACATGAAAATATGATATTTTTAAAGTTATTCCAACTTTTAGCTGCATTTGATCCTGTCATGGAGGATCGTGTAAGAAGGGCTTTAAATAAACAACATAAAAAGCACAAACTTAAATAAGACAATTCAAAAGGACGCCATTAAACTAATTCCAAATAATATAAAAAGTCCCCTATTAGTCGAATTGAAAAAAAAATCAAAATATTACTCCATTATGTCTATTTCAAACCTGACTTAAATAAAACATAACAAATGACCTTCGTTAAAAATTATGTTTCGATTGAAAAAGAAGACCTCAGCATTCATTAACATTTTTGAGACTTTCTTTCGATTAAAAGATTTTGAAAACATGAGAGGCCAAGGATATGATAATCGGGCGAACATGAAAGGAGAACATGTAGGTGTTGAAACGAATGCTAGAACCACCAACCCAGGTGTATTTTTATACCATGTGGTAGCCACTCACTTAAACTTATAGTAAATGATACGGAAAAATTATCATTAGAAGGAAACAACGTCATGTGTGTAATATTAAAGACTTTCCATTCTTTTCTTTAAGCAGAAACGAATATCCAAAGTGGCAGGTAATTGTGTCAATAAAATAAACGGATTATTTTTCTATATTCTTTATACTGAATCTTATTTTTTATTTTTTATTTCTAGCTTTTCTTAGCTTATAAAATGAAATATTGTGTAAAGCTTTACTATATAACATTAATTTAGTAGCCATATAATTTTAAAATAAAATGATTCAAGCAATAATTGTTACGGATTGTTAACAGTTTAAAAGAAAACAGCCATTTGTTGAATTACATGATCTTCCTTTGAAATCAGTCTTTACACGGAGACTTCCTTCTCGTTGTATAAAATTTCTCAAATAAATTTTATAACAGCATGTCACAAAATGATTTCTTGTTAGATTTGTTTGCGACAAAACTGACAGAAGACGAACGTTCTAAAGCTAGATTATCTATATAAGTCGTAATAAATAATTCCGTTTTGCTGCGCAGCTGCTGGGACGCGCATATATCTAACCGATACCGTGCAGCAGGCAATAATTACCGAGGAGCATTTATTTTTATTAAATGCACACAAAAATGGTTGCTGTGCATATTTGTACAAGAGTGTTTTTTTTTAACTTTTCACATGGACCAATGAAGCTTAGATGGATGATTGGTCGCTATACCCGTGATATTTCTTTAAACTAAAGATATGCACACTTTACACAAATTTACAGTTATTACCCAAAGCGTGTGCGATGCAATCGCATTGTTCTAGAAATCTACCTAAAAAAATATATTTAATGACAGTTGTATCATCCGTCTGATTTTATATACCTATTCATCTGATTACTTTAGTTCATAGAAAAATTCCCAAAGCCATCCATTCTATTTCCAGTCTATGCCCGACCTTGGCCAAACGAATATATTTTTGTGGGTTGAAAATGTGAATATTGTTGCCCAGGGAAGGGGCGTGTAAATGGGGTTTATTTGTTTCAAAAACACTTTGAATAGCAAGGTTGGAGATTAAAGTTTACTATGCTTGATTAAATTATTTTAAGCAAGAAAAATATAAACAGTTGTTAAGCTATAGTGTTAACTCCATCAAGAATGGGCGATAGTATTATCTCTTTCTTCTAATAAGCCACACTCTTACGACCGTGAATATAACAAGTATATATATATAACACGTATTATATATTCCATTTTCTTCTTTTAAAACACCGATCTTTTTGTTTTGTTGTCAATCCAACTATTCCTTTGAGGCAGTTTATGGAGCAATCATTTCAACACAAACATGTTTAATTATGTATACTATTAAGCATCTAAGAAATCTCAAACCTAACAAACATGGCATTTTTTCATCAATAATCACTTGCTTTAATTCAATGCTATTAATTGAATATGTAAGATTTATTTTTTAAAAATTATACCAGCTTGCTTTAACGTTGTGTGTAATTATTTTTTTTCCTACGGAAGACACTTGTCTACAGCTAGATCGATAAAATTCTTCTTTATACTAAATCTATAATTAAAATGTAAGTTTTTAAATCGGTCTTCATATAATCATATTGCAATCACTATGATTGATCTTAAAATTTAATATAAAAAGTATGCTTATAGTCTTATTAACTAACACTTACTAAGCAATAGTTAGTGCCACAGATGTTTTGGTGATATTATTGACGCTTGCTACTACCATTGAAAAGCACCATTTAAAAGGTCAAAAGATGCCCATATATTAAAAATACATGTGCCGCACATTACCCTCAGTTGTAACTAATTTTTAAAATCTCAAATTCACGTATTTCAAATAAATCAATGTTTTTAAATGATTAAACTAAAGAAACGAGTGTCAAGCTGTCGTGTAGCTAGAACTTTTTGTATCCCGGACGGTCTCCATCTTTCAACCCTTTTTAGGGGCCTTCCATAAATGACGTCATGTAACACATTTGTGGCGATAAGCGACGAGCTGGAGGGGATGTTTAACAAATGTTACGTCACATCAAAACGCGCAACTTGAAATAAAAGTTCTACTCAATAATTGCAATTACAATTAATGAGGCACAGGGACAGACATTCAAAAAGATATCCCTCCATTCACAAAAGCTGGTCTTCAGTCTCGCACAGTTGTATGTAGCTCTCTCCAGATTTCCATCTTTTCACAAAATCATAGTTATATCCTCAAAATCTCCTAATTCGCACTACTGTGTCTTTCGCGAAGTTTTCTTTCAATTACATATTTTAAGGCAAAAAAATCATTTGAGAGTAGACATTAATTACTACGGAAAACGTGAAAATAATTATAGGATATACATAATGGTCTTTGCGGATAACAAAGGAGAAATACAAAATAACTCAATGCAAAATTGGTTTAAGATAAGTGTAATAATAATACAACTCAAAACAATATTATACATGTTTATTTTCGTTGTGGGCGCGGTTGTCTAGCGGTAGCGCTGGGCTGTCGTTCCAAGACTACATAGAGTCATGCGTTCGAACCTCGGTGCTGAGAATGTCCCTGAGTTCACCCAGCTTCGAATGGGCATCGGACATCGGTTTAGGGAAAGTAAAGGCGGCTGGGCATTGTGCTAGCCACACAATCCCAAGCTCGCGGCTAACAAAAACCTGTGAGTGCTACTTCACTTGATCCCTATAAGCCAGTATGGTCTGAAAGCGGGAATTTACTTACTATTTTCAATAAGATAATGTATAACTGTATAAAAAAATCTAAGAATATATAAGAGTATGTAGAAAATAGAGGCCACTCACCTCCATTGCTGGTTTTGATTATTTTAAACTCGTCCTCAGATTCTCCCTTATCGTTCACGCCCGTTATCCTTATTTCATAAAATGTGTCTTTAGTCAATGAAGTGAGTGTGTATTTTCGGGCAGTAGCACCATTCACAAATCCGGACTTGTATTTATTTTCCAAATACTTCCGGACTTTCCATGTATTGGCATCGTCCTTAATCACTTTAGCCTAAATAAAGAGGTCGACTCAAAATTACAACTACAAGAATATTCCAAATTAGGTGCTTTATTGTTAAAGTTTCATGCTGTTCTTACAATTATTTTCTTATCAATTCAAAGAAAATTAGAGAAAAAAACAGAGATAGAGAACTATTAAATCATACCATAAAATAGATCATACAATTTTTTGGTATCTAATATAAGTTTTTGAACCTTTTGTGTCAAGAAAGCGTTAGAAATGTTCAGTTTTCTATTTTTCACAATTTCATATGTGTGTGCGTGTGTGCATGTATTTTATTGCATACTACACCATTCATAAGATTGTCATGAAACTTTGGGAGATTGTTTTGTATGCTCCCGGGATAGGAACTGGCTTTTCTTTTAAATTGGTATAATATAACACTCATGAGGCTTTCAAGGCCCATAATGATGATGATGTATTTTTTCTTCTTTTTTTAATATGAGCTACATAAAAATTAGTTTAAGGGTTAACTACTGTGTAAATGAATGGATCTTGACCAAAATTAGTCATCAAGACTTAATAGCGCTTTTTCAAATTAGGCAAGCAGCTGAACTCCTAATGATCACTCCTTCAGGTCCTAGGTGCCAATTTTTTTTTAATAATAAATATTTAATTTCCCACTTAATTTTAAAAGATAATAAAAATTATAGACATATTGCTGTATTATGAAATTGATTGAAATAAACAGGGGTTGAGAACTTTGCATCACGCACCGACTATCGTTTTTTTTTATATATAAGCTATTTTGCAGAATATTCTATGCGTTAGCTACTGGTCAAATGAATGACTCTCGACAAAAACTTGGTATACAAAAACGTCAGAGAGTATATAAAAAAAATTATATGTCACTGAACTCCTAATGCCTTTTCCTTTGCGTTCTGTGGCACTCAATGCCTTTTTTCTTAAAAATGTAAGATCCAATTCTACATTCAACTTTTCAAATTTATGAGAAATTAAAAACCATAAATAACTCTTCTTGAAATTTGTTACAATGAACAGATGTTTCGAGAACTTTAAATGATGCACGAAATGGGTCCGGGATCTGAATGTTTGTTGTTTTTTTCCCTCCAATGAGCTTCATAAAGAATTAATTTCAGCATTCTATAAGTTTACCCAGGAAATAATGCTGAAACTAATTTTTGAGGATGCTCCTGGTTAAAAAATGTTTGTTAGATCAATCAGGAAAAAATTAATCGAGTAATCTATTAATTTTGATCTATCTATACTAATAAAAGGCAAAGACATCTCTCACTCACTCACTGATTCATCACTAATTCTCCAACTTCCCGTGTAGGTAGAAACATGAAACTTTGGGAAGTTGTTGAGTAGCCTCTCGCGACGAAAATTGGCGTAAAAGAATTTTAAAATTAACACTCATGGGGGCCGGGGGCCCAAAAACGTTTTTTTTTCCTTATATGGCCTATATAAAATTTGAATATCACAAATTCTCCTATTTCCCGAGTAGGCAGAAGCATGAAACTTTGGGAAGTTGTTGAGTACAATCCCGCAATGGTAACGGGAGAAAAAATATTTAAATTATCACTTCCTGGGGGCCGGGGGCCCAAATGAAGTTTTTTCCTTATATGAGCTATATAAAAACTAAAAATCACTAATTCTCCTATTTCCCGTGTAGGTAGAAGCATGAAACACTGGGTAGTTGATAAGCACACTTCCGTAATGGTAACAAGCGAAAAAAATATTTAAATTATCACTTAATGGGGTCCGGGGGCCCAAATGTAGTTTTTTTTATATAAAAAAACTGACTCATCACTAATTCTCCAACTTCCCGTGGAGGTATTAGCATGAAACTTTGGGAAATTGCTGAGTACACTCTCACGACGATCATTGGCAAATAAGAATTTTAAAATTCACACTGTTGGGGGCCCGGGGCCCAAAAACGCTTTTTTTACTTATATGGACTATATAGAATATGAAATCACTAATTTTCTCATTTCTCGAGTAGGCAAAAGCATGAAACTTTAGGAAGCTGTTGAGTAAAAACCAGCGATAGCGACGGGAGGAAAAAAAATTAAATTATCACTTCCTAGGGGCCGGGGGCCCAAATGAAGTTTTTTCCTTATATGAGCTTTATAAAAACTAAAAATAACTAATTCTCCTATTTCCCGTGTAGGTAGAAGCATGAAACACTAGGTAGTTGATAAGCACACTTCCGCGATGGTAACAAGCGAAAAAAATATTTAAAATAACACTTAATGGGGTCCGGGGGCCCAAATGTAGTTTTTTTCATATGTAAAAAACTGACACATCACTAATTCTCCAACTTCCCGTGTAGGTATTAGCATGAAACTTTGGGAACTTGCTGAGTACACTCTCTCAACTATAATTGGCGAATAAGAATTTTAAAATTCACACTGTTGGGGGCCTGGGGCCCAAAAACGCTTTTTTTCCTAATATGGACTATATAGAATATGAAATCACTAATTTTCTCATTTCTCGAGTAGGCAAAAGCATGAAACTTTGGGAAGTTGTTATGTAAAAACCAGAAATAGCGACGGGAGGAAAAAAATTAAATTATCACTTCCTAAGGGGCCGGGGGCCCCAATGAAGTTTTTTCCTTATATGAGCTTTATAAAAACTAAAAATCACTAATTCTCCTATTTCCCGTGTAGGTAGAAGCATGAAACACAGGGTAGTTGATAAGCACACATCCGCGATGGTAACAATCAAAATACCCGCGCTCTGCTGCGGAAATTAGGATTTCAGTTACCATTGAGAACCCGCGTAACACACTTAATGGGGTCCGGGGGCCCAAATGTAGTTTTTTTCTTATATAAAAAACTGACTCATCACTAATTCTCCAACTTCCCGTGTAGGTATTAGCATGAAACTTTGGGAACTTGCTGAGTACACTCTGTCAACGATAATAAGAGAATAAGAATTTTAAAATTCACACTGTTGGGGGGCGGGGCCCAAAAACGCTTTTTTTTCCTTATATGGACTATATAGAATATGAAATCACTAATTTTTTTATTTCTCGAGTAGGCAAAAGCATGAAACACTAGGTAGTTGATAAGCACACTTCCGCGATGGTAACAAGCGAAAAAAATATTTAAAATAATACCTAATGGGGTCCGGGGGCCCAAATTTAGTTTTTTTCTTATATAAAAACTGACTCATCACTAATTCTCCAATGTCTCGTGTTGGTAGCAGCATGAACGTTTGGAGAGTTGTTAAGTACACTTCTGCAATGGTCACAATCAAAACAAATGTATAATTATCATTCACTAGGGGACTCATCACTACATATATAACTTCCCGTGTAGGTAGAAGCATGAAACTTTGTGAAGTTGTTGCGTACCCTCCCGCAATGGTAGCAGACAAAAAAAAATTATCAGCTCGATAGGATCACGGGAAGCGTGTCATTGTTTACTTTTCGCTTTTGTTTTTCTGCGGAACTATGACAGACAGACAGACAAGACGGTGAAGTTAATATATGTATTATATTCATAATGATCCAGATTGAAATCAATTGGTGTTTTGACTTTGTGTTACGCAGGTTCTCAATGGTAACTGAAATCCTAATTTCCGCAGCAGAGCGCGGGTATTTTGCTAGTACTAAATAAAAGCCAAAGTCCTCACTCACTCACAGACTCATCACTAATTCTCGAACTTTCCGTGTAGGTAGAAGCATGAAACTGTGGGAAGTTGTTGAGTAGCCTCTCACGAAGATAATTGTAAAAGAATTTTAAAATTGACACTCATGGGGGCTGGCGCCTAAAAACTTATTTTTTTCTTATATGCCCTTTATAAAATATGAAAATCACAAATTGTCCTATTTTCCGAGTAGGCAGAAGCATGACACTTTGGGAAGCTGTTGAGTACAAACCCGCGATGGTAACAGGTGAAACAAATATTTAAATTATCACTTCCTGGGGGCCGGGTTCCCATATGAAGTTTTTCCCTTTATATTAGCTATATAAAAACTGAAAATCACTAATTCTCATATTTCCTGTGTAGTTAGAAGCATGTAACTCTGGGTGGTTGTTAAGTACACTTTCTCGATGGTAACGAACAAAAATAATATTTAATTTATCACTCATGGGGGCGGGGGGACAAGTGTAGTTTTTGTCTAATATAAAAAAAAACTGACTCATCACTAATTTTCCAATTTCCCGTGTAGGTAGAAGCATGAACCTATGGGAAGTTGTTGAGTAGCCTCTCACGACAATAATTGGAGTTAAAATATTTTGAAATTCACACTCATGGGGGCCAATGGCCAAAAACGTTTTTTTTTGCTTATATGGGCTATAATAAAAATTAAAAATCCCTAATTCTCCTATTTTCTGAGTAGGTAGAAGAATTAAACTATGGTAAGTTTTTTAGTATACTTCCGCATTGGTCACAGGAAAATGAATATTTAAATTATCACATACTAGGGGCCGGGGGTCAAATGTAGTTTGTTACTTATATGATCAAATAAAAACTGAAAATCACTATTTCCCCTATTTTCCGAGTAGGTAGAAGTATGAAACTTTCGATAGCTGTAAGTAACATTTCGCGATGGCAACAGGTTAAAAACATATATAAATTATCACTTACTGGGGGCTTGGGACCAAAATGTAGTTTTTTTCTTATATAAAAAAAACTTACTCATCAGCAATTCTCCAACTTTCGATAATTGGCGAACAAGAATGTAACAAATTCCATTAATGGGTGGCCGGGGGCTCAAAACCGCTTTTTTCCTTATATAGGATTTATAAAACTCAATCAACACTAATTCCTCATCTTCCCGTGTAGGTAGAAGCATGAGACTTTGGCAAGTTTTTGAGTATCCTCCCGAAAAGGTAACAGTAGAAACAAATATAACATTATCACTTTTTGGGGGGTGGAGGCTTAAATGTAGTTTTGTTTTCTTTATTGAGCTATATAAAACACGCTCATCATTAAATCTCCGATTTCCAGTGTAGTTAGGAACATGCAGCTTTGGAAATTTGTTGATTGCCCTCCCAAAATGGTAACTGGCCAATAAATATTTAAATTATAACTCACTAGGGGGCGGGGGCCGGAATGTAGGTTTTTCTTTTCTTATATGAAACAGACTCATCACCTATTCTCAAACTTACCGTGTAGCCTAAGTAGGAGCAGGAAACTTTGGGAAGTTGTTGAGTACCCTCCCGCAATGGTAACAAAGGGAAAAGAAAAAAATTTCAGCTCGATGGGAATACGGGAAGTGTGACATTTTTTACTTTTTGTTTTTGTTTTTCTGCGGACCACGAAAGACAGACAGACAAGACGGGGAAGTTAATATATGTAGTATATCCATCATGATCCAGATTAAAATCAAATTGTTTTTTAAATTTGTGTTACGCGGGTTCTAACGGTAACTGAAATGCTAATTTCCTCAGATCAACGCGGGTATTTTCAAGTATTTTATAAAACGCATATATAGATCCTGTTAAGTCGCGATTCATTATTTGGCAAAATTGGTTAAGTCGCGGTAATTATATGGCTCCAAATTTTGTGACGAAACACAGGAAATGTGTTCTGCTATCTAAGAAATAAGGAAGAGAAACCTTTTTGTTTACTTATACACGTCTAAATAAACAAATAATAATACGAGGGAAAAGAATGTTAAGTTGTAAAAAAAAATAAATAATTAATAAATTGGAAAAAACATATATTAGAAATATTTTCTTAAATTTTAATCGAATTGTCATCGTAAAATAATTTTAATTGATTATTTTTTACATTTAATCGATTAATTAATCTTTAATTTCCGCAGCCCTAATCATAACAAAACTTAGTAGATACAAACTTGATAGCACATATTAACATATCATCAGGAATTAAACTCCTAACATCCATACATTTTTCCCTAAAAGTTTTAAGATTGTATCATCAATTCAATTTAACGCGAACTTGACAAATAGTGATCAATATATTCATTTGATCCGAATGAAATTTAGAGAAATTTAAAAAGTTACATCTTTAATCGTTTGAGCCAGGGGGACTCTTTAATGTCATTCATGCTTAAATAATCTGTATGAAAATATTTTAAGCGTTACATACGCTCCTTCTATACAGAAGGTTATTGCGTGCTACGCTTATCAATGGTTTGTGTATAGTCCTGCATTCTTATTTGAGTTTTACATGTTGGTAAAGTGTTGGTTTTCCTGGTTTCTTCCGACAACACAATCCATGCCCGAATTCCGGACGAGAAAAACTAGAATGCGATGTCTTTGTTTTTGAATACGGAATAGGAAAATAGTTTTATTTTTATGTCAATCTGACGGTTATATTAAGTTATCTTCGTTTTGTATTTCTAAATTAGAAGTAATTGCCTTGTGTATAATTACTACACTACTCTTGGTTCTTATATCATCTAGTGTTGAGATGTTTAATGATTCAACTAATGGTCTTATTCTTGTCAGTTTTTGATATTCTCCAGGAAAAATTATGGCAGCAGCTCTTTTTTGAATTTATTCTAGTCTTTCAAAGTTTCTTTGGTTAATGAGTTTCATACATAAGATGAATATTCTAGTACAGGTCTCACCAAAGTGAGATTTTTTATTTATAATCTTGTTACATCTTCATAAGTTTCTAAAGCATAAGGTTTTTAAATTATTTTAATAACTTCATTGACATGGTGATTTCATTATTTTTAGTTCTAAGTATCTTGCATATTTATTTTGGATTAGTAGTTTTCCATGAGTAACATATTTTGAATTCTTGTGTTTCTATTTTTCTTTAAATCTTAATAGTTGAAACTTTCCTGACTGGACAGGACATACTCCAATTAGTTTGCCATTTTAATAAATCATCTAAGTCTTTTGGTAAGATTTTGCTATCTTGTTCTGATTTAATTGTTCTATAGATATTTCAATCATCAGCGATTAACCTAACATTTGTTCCTGTTGAGATGTTGTTGGGTAAATCATGTATATCAATTAAAAGAATAAGGGACCTAACACATTTATTTGTTGAACTCTTGAGTTAACCGTTATTGATGCTGATTTAGATCAATTAATTATTATAGTTTGCTATCTACCCAAAAGGAAGTCTTTGATTCAACGATGTATGGGAACTGAGATCCTAAAGTAATTAAGATTACTAAAGAGGTGAAATTTGTCAAGTGCTTTTGAGAAGTCTAGTAATATTGTATCTTTTTTCAACCATGTCCTTGATTCCCAGGCCGCCGCTTCAGAAGTCACCGTTGCGGGGTAAAGAGGGGGGGGGGTCTCTCAGCTGTTTCTTTTGATGTTGGAGCAGGGTGGCTGTGGGTATTTCCAGTAAGACCCATGAAAGGCTTTAGCCTCAGGGCTGCTGAATTACTTCCCCATGTAGGTTACACATTTAGGTTAATTAGTGTGACAATTCATGTAGGTTCCATTTTTAAAATCATTTATAGTAACTCCTGGTGTCTGTTTGAACACTTGCTTGCTTGTTTGCTTTTCGTAAACTTTGGATCGATTTTAACCCACTTCCTCGTAAGCTAGCGAGCTAAAATTTTGCCGGCAGTTTTGTGCCGATACTAAAAACGAAGTTTTAAATTTTAGATCGATCGCATGTACTGTAATCGAATTATTGAATTTTTAGATTATTTTATTTATCTCTATGTATCATGTTAAATTTTTGAGATAGTGTGTCGCGGTGCGTATTATATTGAACTACCTTTCTTGTCGCGCAATAATGGGCGTATTTTATCGATATCAGTTTTTATAAACATATTTCTGATCGGTGCGCATTTTATTAAACACGTTTTACGAGACATAGCTACAGTTTTGTATTTTTGGATGGTCTTGCAATGCGTATTATAATGAACATTCTTTTAGTTAAGTCTCGTACATAAAGGATTTATATTCAAAAACTCGGTTTTTTACAAGTTTTGTTTTTAATTTAGATTTAATAAAGGACAATAAATGTGTATTGTTATCTTTATAAAATTATAATGTTTATATATTCATTTGGAGGTTTCGACTACGTTTTTGTGCCAAGTGTTTAATCATTAAGTTGTCTTGAGAATCCTTTTAAAATGGTAGCCTTAATTTTTTTTTAAAAATAACTTCTAGTTTTGTTAAAATAATAATTATCATTATTATTATTGTTTTTTTGTGTGTTTTTTTTAATGGTGAATTGAATCAATATTTTTTAAATTTATTTGATTTCAGCGGAGGGATGTGACTAAACTTGGTACAAAAATACTTGATGACCCATACGAAAAATACTATGGGACATTGAACTCATAATGTACATTCCATACAGGCAAGGGGACTAAAGTTGTTGTTGTTGTTTTAATATTTAAGATGGTTTTCCCCCATTCAATTATACACATTCTTGACATATATGAACACTCACATCCCTCAAATTCCAGATTGCAATATACACGAGTTTTGAAATTGACATCATGCACCATTTGGGACGCTGGGGGTAAAAACATTATTGTTTTTAAATTTGGTATAACTTTTTAATTATTGTTTTATTCAATATGATAAGGTGATGAGTTATTTTGAATATTTGCAATACACTTTAAAAAAATAATCACTTATATAACTGTCAGGGGTATGAGAATCACTGTGAGTGAATGCTTGGTGACTGAAGTGTACACTAGTCAGGAATATAATTTTTAAGTGAACTGTTGGGTGTGTGACCAGAGGACACGCCGAGGTCAGTTGAGACCAGGTGAGCCAGTTAAAACCGGTCGTGCAAGACGATCAGGGGTAACTGCAGAGTTGCAGTGAGACAGGATCGGACCGAGGTCTATAGTTGTGACATAAGAGTATGTCGAGTTTGTGTACTGAGTGGTGTTATAGCCTGATTGTTATCCTATACATGAGATAGACATCCTGGGAGACTGTGTACTGAGTGGTGTTAGAGCCTGATTGTTATCCTATACATGAGATAGACAGCCTGGGAGACTGTGTACTGAGTGGTGTTATAGCCTGATTGTTATCCTATACATGAGACAGACAGTCTGGGAGACTGTGTACTGAGTGGTGTTAGAGCCTGATTGTTATCCTATACATGAGACAGACAGTCTGGGAGACTGTGTACTGAGTGGTGTTAGAGCCTGATTGTTATCATATACATGAGACAGACAGTCTGGGAGACTGTGTAATGAGTGGTGTTATAGCCTGATTGTTATCATATACATGAGACAGACAGTCTGGGAGACTGTGTACTGAGTGGTGTTAGAGCCTGATTGTTATCATATACATGAGACAGACAGCCTGGGAGACTGTGTACTGAGTGGTGTTAGAGCCTGATTGTTATCCTATACATGAGACAGACAGTCTGGGAGACCGTGTACTGAGTGGTGTTATAGCCTGATTGTTATCCTATACATGAGACAGACAGTCTGGGAGACTGTGTACTGAGTGGTGTTATAGCCTGATTGTTATCCTATACATGAGACAGACAGTCTGGGAGACTGTGTACTGAGTGGTGTTAGAGCCTGATTGTTATCCTATACATGAGATAGACAGTCTGGGAGACTGTGTACTGAGTGGTGTTAGAGCCTGGTTGTTCTCATATACATGAGATAGACAGTCTGGGAGACTGTGTACTGAATGATGTTAGAGCCTGATTGTTATCCTATACATGAGACAGACAGTCTGGGAGACTGTGTACTGAGTGGTGTTAGAGCCTGGTTGTTCTCATATACATGAGATAGACAGTCTGGGAGACTGTGTACTGAATGATGTTAGAGCCTGATTGTTATCCTATACATGAGATAGACAGCCTGGGAGACTGTCGAGTACTGCAGAGCTGTACTATTGAATCAGTATTGTATAAAGCTATATTTTCTGAGGTTCGAGGACGAACGCCCTGGGTTTTTGTACAGTGAATAAACATTTGAAGTTCTATCATCGTGTCATTGTATGTGTACGTGTTGAAAGCGGAGAGCAAGGCAAAAATCCTATAACATCGAGACCTAACCATAACGTTTCCCCAAAGTTATCTGAGATAATTAATTATTTTTTTTAAAGTTGCAACTAATTGGAACTTTGAAAAATATTTCTTTATACTCAGATCGTTGAAGCGCGCAAAGGGTAAGCTAATAAGAAATAAAGTCATTTAATAATGTGTTTTTCTTTATTTTTCAGTATCAAAAGTTAAATTTTTAATTATCTACATTTGTAATTCATTACTCTATGCTCAAAACTTATTCTAAAACACCAATTAACATGGATGAATTGAAGTTATGGTTAACGAGTCCAGATTAAACATACTGCTTAACTGTTTACAACCTTAATTATTCCTCTTATAAAAAAAAACTCAATAAAATTTGCAGTGGGATTCCTATAGCTAAATTTTCAGCGAACAGGGGTAAACTAACCCATTTGGGGTAAAAGGGGAATTCTTGAGAGTAGTGCAGACTCATTTGGAGCCTATATAATCAACTAAAATATGCTCCTTTGGGGTAATGACAACATTAATATTATAATATTAGCATATTATATAGCTCATTTGAAAAATGCAATGCAAAGTCTACATTGTTAGGAAATTATGTATCCAGCAGTAGAACGTCAAACCCCCACAAAACAGAAGACAAATTATAAGTGTCCCACTCAAACCGCCCTATGCGGAATGCTCACGTCCCGAAATACGTTTGTCTCTGACTGACACGGCGGTGACGAAACGCAGCCCTGAACATGTACAGAAAGCGGCTGCCCTTGAGACGATAGAAGGGTTCGCGGGAACCCAAGTGAAAGTGTTCACGGATGGGTCTGCCAGTTCGAGTGAAGGAATTGCAGGATACGGTGCGCTCATCTTATACCCAATAGGAGGGCCACCAAAAGAAGAACTTCTAGGTCCCTGTGGGACTATGGCATCAAATTACGATGCGGAGCTTGAGGCTATACACAGGGCCCTGGAAAGTGTGCACCGGACACTGCAGGGGTCGGAAATTTTTGGTTTCGACACGGTACTGTTCTGTGACTCGAGATCAGCCCTCGAAGTCCTGGCTAGTGAGAATCGTAGTACCCACTTGGTTGACGTCATCTTGGAAGACGTGGGTAGACTCGAAAGACTTGGAGGTAAGGTAACAGTGCAGTTGATCCCGAGCCACGTGAATGTTAATGGCAACGAAAAAGCAGACTCCCTGGCCAAAGCAGGTGCAGCACTGCCCCAACCAGAGACCCCAGTCACCTATCTCGGGGCAAAAACCTGGCTAAAGGACCACTTTCGGAGTAAGTGGTACCAGGAGTGGGCTGACAACACAACAGCCAGAGGGGTATTCGCTAACATGCCCAGGCCAAGCCGTTCAGACCAGTGGTGGAACCTGAGTCGCAAACACCAGGGTTTGGTGACTCAGATGAGAACAGAACATTGCCCAACCAACTCTTACTTTCACAGGCTAGACCACAACAGGGACTCGAACTGCCGTCATTGCAGCCATGCCCCTGAGACAGTCGTACACCTGGTGACGTCTTGCCCGGCGCTTGATATAGCCGGGGGGTAGAGGGAGGCGGGCGAGTCCCATGTGAAGACAATGTTGTATGGCAATGCTCAGCAGATGGAGCAGATTGCCCAGGTTCTAGCCAAGGCCTTAAGAGATTAGTCTCAGGCCTACAGAATATGTGTTTAGTATCCAGCAGTATGATACATCTCATGTTATACACAAATTATGTGCAATTTAAACTTATTCAAAATGCATAAGAATACATCAATCAGCCGCTTTCAAACGCACCTCTATGTATTTAATATTGTACTTGATGATTGGTGATCCACCATCATCTGGATCTGCCCACTGGATGGTGTATGATGTGCCATCTAATCCCTCTGATGGGGAAATGATTGACAATTTCAACGGCTTCCTGACTTCAGCCGTGGTGAACTTTATACTTTTAGCTGAGCTCAGTCCGACTGGGTTTCTGGCCTGGACATTGACAACATAATTGGACCCTGCTTGCAGGCCTCTCAATACCACTGTGGTTATATCGCCAGTAATATCTGTAATATTAAAGGGAATGCAGAGCACTAAAATGTACATTGAATTAATCGAGGTGCGAAAGATATCTCATTCAATTCCTACCAAAAAACAATCTAATTTTTTAACTTTAAAAATACTTTGAGACAATACACAACATAAAAAAACAACAGGTAAATAAAATATCTCTATATGCTAAAAATTGTACTAATTGTGGTGTTTGTAAAAGATGATATAACAATGTGAAATGAAGAAAAATAAAAACTGAAAGCCCTTTGTCAAAGATGTCATGGCACGATGAAATGCAATAAATTCGAAAAGTATGAAGTTGTCTCAATTGCCTACCGACTTCTTGTTCTTTAGAGATTGTTGCCTGTTCTATGAGATACCATGCGTATTTGTAACCAGTTACTGGAACACCACCATTATTATCAGGTTTATTGAACTCCAAGTTAACCATTGATGACAGGGAGCATACTTGATGGACAACAGGTTGACTAGGGACAACTGGGATACAGTCATACATATATAATACTTTTAATGACAATAAAACAAGCAGGCTGTATATTTTGACAACGCTAATACTGCTTTATAAAATTAGTCTTTATTTTATTTTATTTATTTTTTGTTTTTCTCAGTTTAAAGCAAATATTTGGAATTACTATTTTTGTAAATGTTTCTTTTACATCAGCTGGCTGCTGTAATACTTATGGAATTTACCAGCTTCTTTGAGTGTGACTGTATTCCATGCATTGCCAACTGTATTTTTAGCCCAACAGAGATAACTCTTGTATGGATTGATCAAAGGAATTATATCAACCTGAAAATATTTAGGGATAAATGAAAGAAGAGAAAGGAAGAACTGTGCAGACATTTGACCCACACAGCACAGAAGTATATGTATACAGCTTAGAAAAGTTTGCTAATATTAGTGTTTGTAGGTTGTAAAATTAAGCACACAAATAGATGCATTGCAATTTACAACACAATATTTATTTTTTTACAATAACCATCAAATCTTAGAGGGAACATTGTTGTTATCACGCTTCTTAAGAAACTCGTGTACTCATTTTTCTTCTTTTTATTTCTCTGTATCCATATCTAATTATTTTCTTTTCAAGTAATAATATGTAATATACAATGGGGTTTTTAATTTAATTATTTTTGTTATTTATTTACAAATTTACTCCTGTATTTGTCAATTTATAAAGATTTAATTTATTACTTTAATCACTCAGTATTCTACAATATCTAGTATTTTCCTGGCATAAAATAAAGGCAGGATATCAATAGATGTGAATAAAATTATAAGAACATATACTATGTTAATACCATTAAATGTTTCTACACTAATTACCATGAGAGATTTAGAACTGAGATGATATTCTGGCCATGTTTGCAGGGTTGTGATGGTATATGGTGCTTTACTTTCAATACTTGTTGCCAGATCGGTGTCATCATGATTATCACCATTGGGTTCATACCAATTTATTGAAGCAAGCTCATTGGCACTGACCATACAGGTCAAGTTGGCTGTGTGACCAGGCCATCCCATAAACACGGTCTCTCTATAATTGTTAAAGTTGGGTTTATCTGTTCAAAAAACAAAGGCTTCCACCAATCAGATTTTGAAGTATAAATAAACTTTGACTGAAAATTAAAATGGTGCACAAGCACAAAAATAAAGAACTATAGCTATTTTTATTATTTTCTTCCTTTTTTGTGTAAGTTATGTAGGATACTGTTGAATTTGTTTTTACAATAAAATGTTATTATTAACAAGCAGATTTATGTAGTCAAATATCTCAAATCTCGTATTCGGCCGTAATCATTCATTTATTAACAAAAAACAGTGCTTCATTCTTTTCTTTTAACGTTTATTTGTTAATAACTATAAACAATTATTCAAATAAATATGCATCAGATCATTCTCTCGAACCATAATTCCTTAAAAGTTATAGCATATAGTCTTAGTAAAAAGATTAAATAAACCTGAATAATCAGTACAGGAATTTAACTTTTTTCCCCCCAAAAAGGAATGAATTCAAGTACAGAACTTACACTTGACCTCAAACGTGACAGTCCTTGTACTGTTTCCAACAACGTTGATTGCAGTGCATGTATATGTGCCAGCATCTTCTGGCCTCACCAGTTTAAATAAGATGGTCCTGCCAGCCTTCTTAATCTCAGCATTTACTTTATTGTCGAAATTCTCAGGTATAATCTCAGGGTTATCTTCCTGTTAACGTAAGATAAAAGACCTTGATTTAGTTTAAACAGTCACAATTATCTACTCCGCTGGGCGAGTTTCGTTCCGAATATGTCTTGAGACAATGTTTAAAAGACGATTGAAAAAAAAATTATAATGAAATGTATGGAAACAAATTGAAGAAATTGTGTCTCGTCTATTCAGGTACGTGCTAAAAGTGTTTTGGATTTGTTATAAGCCTCATCTATTTTTTTTTCAACTTAGTAAATATAGAAACATTGTTATTCCTTTTCCTCGGGTAAACTGACCATTTCCCCAGTATCGGCATAGCTCTGTTTAGCTCTATCTTTCTTCCAATTTACGCTTGGCTGTGGATCACCTTGAGCAATACAAGTGAGTCTGACCTCTCTTCCCTCTACGGTATTAACATCAGCAATATTCTCAATGACTGGAGGAACTGAAATATATTTTTAACAATTAACTTTACTCGTTAAATGTATAACAATAAGTGAGATAAAGAGCTAATTCTAATAATGAAACATTTCAAATTAATAACAATCTGTAAGGCTTGATTGTAGTGGGCATAATACATTTTTAAATACTCCCTCCCCCAAACTTCAAACAATAAAACAAAAGTGTCTTTCCCTTTATTTAGAAATCGTTGACAGAGCCAATGGGGTGACGACATTTTCTAAATTAATTCAAATCTCTTCATTAAATGTATCATTAACTACTGGGTAAATTGAGTTGCATAATACAATCATTCCAATATGTATAGTTTAATTTAAAAAATTTGTAAACCATCAATTAATAAGACTGATATTTCATTTTCAAAATCTACCTTAAAGACACTTATATTGATGTAACTACTAAAATCTGTTATTTCACAAAAAATTATTCTGCTGCAAAACTGTGGCCATTGGCTATCATATTTCGACACCATAGACAGTATCACTCAAGCTGACAGACAGCTAGATTTACAGGTTAAATAACAAGAGTCGAAATTACTGAAACAATAGAAAATTTGTCCAAATATATAATGTGACAATGGCTGTAGAACTAACTTGACACATCCAAAGTGTTTGATTTTGAATCTTCTCCTCCAATATTTTTTGCTTTGCAAGTGTACGTAGCTTCATCTTCTAATTTCACATCCACCAGTGTCATTATGCCATTTTCCTCATCGACCTTCGCTTCAGAAATGAGATTCTCACCCTAAAATGGTTTCGAGAACATCAGTTAGTCAGCATGTAACAAACAAATTAATGAATACTTACTCTCAATACGTGCACTAAAATTTAATTGGTTATAGTTTAATTTAATTTGGTTAGTCATAAGTACAGACCATATCTTTAGCGTACATTCTGTTTCATGAGCAATTTATTTTATTTGCTATTATCATTATTTTTTATTTGTGGTTTATAATAATTTACATTTTTTCTTTTTTAATATATTACTTTATCCCCCCCCCCTTTACGCTTGTAATAGTAAATTTCGATTATATGTTTTTTGTTTTAAGACAAGTCAACTAAAAAAAAAGCTTTAGCAAACCAGGCTTTATTTCAATATTATTAATTAAATGTTTTATATTGATGAACTTATATGCCAATTGATGGTGTTGACCATGTTTGCAAACTGACAATGGTCAGGTTAGCATCAGGTTTGTTTCTTTTAAATTATTTTTGTCAATCATTGTTACATCTCAGTTACCGACCCTGTAAAACGTGTATGTCGGTTTTGGTCGACCCTCAGCCTCACAACGGATCTCTACATCATCACCAACTTTAGGGTTGTTGGGTTTAATGGTGGGCAGGAGTTTGATCACTGGATTCTCTGTTGGAGATTATATCTTTGGTTTTAATTGAATATTTTAAAAAACGGAATATAAAAAAAACAAATAATAAATATGTTTAATCAGTGTTACAAAAATTGTCAATACATTAACAATGATTAGTGTATATATATATATATATATAAGAAGTCACAATAAGTCCCCCCCCCCAAAAAAAAATAATAAAAAAAAATAAAAAAAAATTAAACAATTATGTTTCTAAATACCAAGTTATCATCGTGGTTCTCAATAAATAAATAGTTGTCCTACAAATCAGACTTACGGACAACTTCAAAGTCAATGAAGATCGATTTTTTGTCTCCAGTGTGAAAAACAACAATGTCACACAAGTAAAGCTTAGCATCAGCAATATCTAGGTTCTTGATAGTCATTGTATTTGTTGAAATCATGTACTTATCATCTTTGATCGTCAAATGGTGGTTGAAATGAAAGAAACGATTTTTAACAAGGTTAACTTCAGTATTTTAATAACCAGACTGATAAAATAAAATTAAAATAATATGTCAATACATGTAAAAAGGAGGGTTTTTCTTTTCTTTTGTTGTGTCGTAAGTCGTACCTAATAAAAATATGGTTACTTCACTGACGTTCTGCTTGAAAAGTGTTCAACACGAAATTAAAGGTACTGAAATATATTTTATACATATATATCTTAATAGAATTTCGTGAAAAGGGATATTAGTAAAAAGTTTTTAAAAAACACAACAAAACTAAGATTTTTTAAGAGTACATTTTATTTACATACTAGCAGACCCGTCGGGCGTTGCAATGATCTCAGTGAAAAGGAATACATATAGATAAAAAGGAAATGACATTAAGTGTCACCGGGCCTATTCGTTAAGCATATGACTTTCGAAAATAGGTTCATTTCAATCAAATCATAACACATATATAAATATATATACATATATTGCTCAGTATCGTCTAAAATTGAATGGGGAATATAATATTAAAAGTTTAGTAAAAAACACATTTAGGGCCGAGGCCCCGAGGAAATCGACATTAGGAGTTCAGTGCCCTATAGTAATTTAATATAAGCTCTTAAGCTTTTATAAACCAAGTTAGGTCAAAATCCTGTTATTGTCTCATTATCTAACAATTAAAATAATGTATATATATATATATATAAATATATATATATATATATATATATATATATATATATATATATATATATATATATATATATATAGAGAGAGAGAGAGAGAGAGAGAGATAGATATATAGATATAAGGAAAAGTTCATTAAGGGGCCCCCAGGCCTATTCAATTCAAGATGTACATTTAGAAAACTTGTTCAATTAAATTCATTTTCATCATGGATATATTTCTCAAGATCGTTAAAAATATAATGGCAAATAATATCTCAAACATATATTAAAAAAGACAAGAGGCCCATGGGCCCATTGGGTTCAAGATGTACATTTTGAAAATCTGTTCATTTAAATTCAGTTTTATCATGGATATATTTCTGAAGATCGTTAAAAATAGAATGGCAACTAATATCTTAAACATATACTAAAAAGACATTTGGGGCCCCCAGCCCAATCGATGTAAGATGTAAATTTCAACATGCTGTTCATTTTAATTCAATTTCACCATGAATATATTTCTCAGGATCTTTAAAAATAGAATGGCAAATAATATCTCAAACATATTCGAAAAAAGACATATGGGGCCCCCAGGCCAGAACGATTTGACATTAGACGTGCAGTGCCCCTTTTTATTGAAATATGGGCTACCAAGTTTTTATATACAAAGTTTGCTTAAGATCCATTCATTTACTCAATTTAATTTTTAAATAGCTCATATAAGCATTAAAATGTCATTAACGTCCCCAGGGCCCAACTTCAATGTCAAGTTCAAAACACATGTTTATTTGAATCAATTTCATAGCGGATATATTTCTCTATATATTTCTAGATCTTTATTAACAGAATGGGGAATACAATCTCAAACGTTTGTTGGGCAATTAATGTCATATAATATTTCAATATTATCTACCAAGTTGTTATATACAAAGTTTGGTTAAGATAAATCAATTTACCTAATAGCTAACACTTAAAATAATTGTGTGTAGGGCTCATATAATAATAAAATCATATTATAGGCCCCCCGGCGCCCCATGAGTGTCAAATTTTGCAAAAAAAAATAATTAAGTGACCATCGCAGGAGCGTATTAAAAGTCTCTAACAGTTTCATGGCAATCGGATGAATGGTTTAGTCAGATATAAAGGGCATATATACATACATAAATACATACATACATACATACATACCTACATACATACATACATACATACATACATACATACATACATACAAACATACATACATACTTTGATTTATATATATATATATATATAGATAGATGTGTGCATTCCAATTATTAAAAATTAATCTATATATATACAAATCAAAGTATGTCTTTGTGTGTGTGTGTGTGTGTGCATGTCCTTTATAGCTGACTAAACCATTCATCCGATCGTCATGAAATTTTTGGAGACTGTTTAAGTACCTACCTGGGATGGTAACTGGCAACTTTGTTTTCTAAATTTAACACCCATGGGGCGCCGGGGGCCCATAATGTCATTTTTTGCTAATATGAGCTATATAAAAATTAGTTTAAGCGCTAGCTACTGTGTAAATTGTTGGATCTTAACCAAACTTTGTATATGACAACTTGATAGCCAATATTAAAATACTATAGGGAACTGAACTGCAAATAGTCATTATTTTGGGGCTGGGGGCCCCAAATATTCACATTTCTTAAACGTTTAAGATTGTATTCACCATTCAGTCATTAACATTCTTGACAAATAATGACACATGTATCCATTATTATACAAATTGAAATGAACAAGGGTTTTGAACTTTATATCTTGCACTGAATGGGCCCCGGGGCCCTTAATGTCTTTTTTTGGGTTATATATGATATATAAAAATTAGTTTATGCGTTAGCTACTGAGTAAATGAATGGATCTAAACCAAAAAATTGAATACAAAAAACTTGGTAGCCCATATTGAAATACTATAGGGCACATAACTTCAAATGTCCATTATTTCGGGGCCGGGGGCCCGTAATGTCTTTTCTTCGTGTATGTTTAATGTATTTTCCCACCATTCAATTTTTCACGATCTTGCGGAATATATCTATGAGGAAACTTAATTAAATGAAAAGGTTATTGAAATTTACATCTATCACCAAATGGGCCCAGGGGCCCTAAATGTCTTTTTTCTTATATCTTCTATCTATATATATAAAAATCCAAGTATGTCTGTGTGTGTGTATGTGTGTGTGTTTGCATGACCTTTATAGCTGACTAAACCATTTATTCGATCGTCATGAAATTTTTGGAGACAGTTAATTACCTACCTGGGATGGTAACTGGCAATTTTTTTCTAAATGTAACACTCTTGGGATACCGGGGGCCCATAATGTCATTTGTTGTTTACATGATCTATATAAAAATTAGTTTAAGCGCTAGCTACTGTGTAAATTATTTGATCTTATCCAAACTTTGTATATGACAATTTGATAGCCAATATAAAAATACTATAGGGCATTAAACTGCAAGTAGTCAGTCCTTTGGGGCTGGTGGCCCACTAATTCACATTTCTTAAACGTTTAAGATTTTATTCACCATTCAGTCATTAACAATCTTGACAAATAATTACACATGTATCAATTTTTATACAAATTGAAATGAACAGGGGTTTTGAACTTTATATCTTGCACAGAATGGGCCCCGGGGCCCTTAATGTATTTTTGGTTATATATTTATATATATATATATATAAAAATCAAAGTATGTCTGTGTGTGTGAGTGTGTGCATGTCCTTTATAGCTGACTAAACCATTCATCCGATCGTCATGAAACTTTTCGAGACTGTTGAGTATGCTCCCGGGATGATAACTGGCTACTTTTTTTCAAAATTTAACACTCATGGGGCACCGGGGGCCCATAATGTCTTATTTTGCTTATACGAGCTATATAAAAAATTAGTTTAAGCGTTATCTACTGATTAAAAATGAATAGATCTTAACCAAACTTTATATACAAAAACGTGGTAGCCCATATTAAATTGCTATAGGGCACTGAACTTCTGATGTCAATATCTTCGGGCCAGGGGCCCCAAATGTCTTTTTTCGTATATATTTAATATATTTTTCCTATTCAATTTTTAAAGATCTTGAGAAATATATCCACAATAAAACTTAATTAAAATGAACAGGATTTTTAATTTGAACTCTTGCACCGAATGGGCCTCTTAATGTCCTTTCACCCCTATATTAGCTATATAAAAAGTAGTTTAAGCGTTAGATAATAAGAACATAACTGGATTTTGACCAAACTTAGAATATTAAATCTTAAGAGCCTATATTACTATAGTGCACTGAACTCCTAACGTCCATTCCCTCGGAGCTGGGGGCCCCAAATGTCTTTTTATTGAACTTTAATCATTGTATTCCCTATTCAATTTTACACGATATTGAGGAATATAGCTTGAATACAATGGCAATTAAAAAAAGTATATTATCACTATTTTTAGGGGCCGGGGCCCTTAATATCGTTCCTTCTTTTGTACGCTATTTAATTATTTATTTATTTATCCGTTTGCTATGAAACTTATAATTTTTACCACTCTTCCGCGAACGTTTCTGCATAATTGTTTTTAATAATAACACTCATTGGTTTCTTTAAATTTGTTCATTTTTACTGAGATCGTTGCAACGCACGACGGGTCTGCTAGTTATTAATAAATGACGCCATGCGATTGTGGCCAATTTTTCACCGCCTCTCCCCTCTCGTCACATGTCGTCACAAAAAGTTAGACCCCTCCCACTCCAATATTACATGACAAAGCTTTGCCCCATCTCCCATAGAAACATTTCTTTCTATTTCAAAATGACAACGTTTAAACGGACTTTTAGTCACTTAAGTATTTATTGAGCGTAGGCCCGCATTCTAAAATCGTAACACGCGTGAAGCTATGTAACAAGTCATTAAATAAATTGTAAGCAATCAATTATTTAGTGAAAATGTCATTTAACGTTGCTTGTTTTGACGTGACGTCACAATTACTTAAACTTCCCTCTCTCTCTCCCTCTCGTCTGACAAAGAATAAAATGTTTGATGACCCCCTCCCGCTTAATTCTAGGTGCCTGACGTCATTTTTGGACAGTCCCTAAATCAAAAATTCTAACAATAATTTCTAAAAAAAAATAATATGATTTTTTTTCACTTTGTGCATACAATTCATCGGCATCCTTCAGTCTCGCGAGACGATGGTGCATCCCCGTTGTGTTTGGTGGCATTTCCTTGTGTGTCTATGCAGTCCTATACTTGAGTAAAAGTCTTTACTACAGCTTTTGCACACGAGTTCTGTGCTTCCCAAAGCTTTGGCCTTTCTCATAATCCCTCTGTCTGTAGCCTCCGTCATCTTACCCTCTTCGGCTGATATGATGCTCTCTTTGACAACTGTGCGCCTCGTAGATCGGTCTTCTGCCTTACACTCCCAGTCGTTGATGCGTATTCTAACTGCTTTTATGTCCCTTTGGCAGACATCTTAAAATCGTAGACGTCGGCGACCTGTCTTCCTCTTTCATGATGCCTGTTCCCATATAGGACATCCTTGGGGATACGACAAGAAATCATTCTTTGTACATGTCCTAGCAATAATAGGCGTCTTTCACTAAGGATTGAGAACATGCTTTAGGTATTGGTACACATCAGGACCTCCAAATTTTGCACTTCGTCTTGCCAATTAATGCCAAGGATGCGAAGCAGGCACCTCAAGTCAAAGCTATTAAGCTTGCGCTCATGGGATGTATAAGAGCTGGATAAATTTGCAACGTACAAATGTAAAATGATGAAATTAAAGATATCAAGGAATCGATCATCGAATTGAATACCATCTATGCCCGTCTGGTGTTGTATATTACTTGACCTTGTCATGTTGTGACTGTTTAATGCTATTACTTGTAATCCGGAAGTTATAATGGAACATCATCATCTCAAGTAGAGCGTGTTCTTTCGTTGACTTGATCTTTGTCTTGGTGTGTGTAACTTATTACAAGAGTTGAAACAATACTAAACTCTCGCTACAATGTGAATCAGTTAAACCTGATGGAAGTGATACAGACTACAACGAACCACGGGACGACCATTGAGATTAAACTTCTTGGTGGAAACTTGAGAACAAAGCTACGCCTAACAGGTATGCATAGCCTTGAGCTATTGATTTAATTGTGTGTATTTGTCTTGTTATTATTTCTGGTTCAGGATCTTCATCACAGATTCATGTTTCGCTAAGGACATTTTTTTTAGTCCAGGACACCTGTTTCGGCGGAAAAGAGATGCACTGATCTCGCTCCATCAAAATAACAGTCTTAGACGGTGATGCGTCCATTTCGGAACATTTATATGAAATTTTGTGAGTTTAACTATGTTTAGGAAGATTTAGAGTGAAATGTGTTTTCTGTAGTTGTTGAACATGTTTGTAAAGTGCTGTGAGCCCAACTCTAGGCTAGGGTACTGCGCTATAAAAATGAACAAATATTAGTAATAATAAGTGATCCATGTCTCGCTCCCGTATAGCAGCGTCCTAATGACGCAGGCTCGATGTACACACAGTTTAATTTTATCCATTAGCTTGGTGTTTTGCCACACTCATTTAACTAGTTTAGCCATTGCGCCTTGCCAATTCTACTGTTTTGTAATTTTAATTGTTTCGATGGACATTGCATTGGAGATCTTGGACGCCAAGTAAGTGAAGCTCCAAGTTTTAAATGTCGATAGTTTATTGTAGGAGGAGAACGTGTGTCTTGTGCAATGAATTTGTGTCTTTTTCAAGCTGATTTGAAGATTAAATTCTTTGCAGGCGTTGGAGAAGCTTGACAGTAGTTGTTGCAAAAAAAAGTTTGTGTATGCTAAAAGTACCGCATCATCCTCAAGGAATAGCCCACAAATAAGTACATATGTCGTCTAATCGTCAACAAATAGCTTATTAACATCCATTTTGTTATTTTATTCACCAATGAAATGTGCATCTAAATAAAAGTAGGAAAAGAAATATAATTAAATTAATTGATGAATCCACATGCTCCGATACAATTACCATAAAAGAAGTGAACTATTTCAGCGTGGTCGGCTTGCGAGTTGAGAAAAGAAGGGTTAGATAAACTACATTGAATAGTTCTTAACAGCGATCATAATGTTGTTTATATTTCAAAGGCAAGTTAGTTCCTTTCATATGAAAAAAGGAAATTTTTTCAAGTCTTTATAATGTTCTGCGGTGAGGCTGGCTTTTTCCGTATTTTTTCAACACTATAACCGAATTATTTTCTTTAAAAGCCATTTTTGTTTTGTGATAAGAGTTAAAAATGTGTGAAAAACACAATTGGGGCAGTTTTTGTTTTTTAAAGGTAACCGATATTTCTGCTATAGCATTTTTGCTTTAAAGGTATTTCACTGTTTAGTAAATTAATATGAAGTTATATTTGTGTAATAATGGAAACATGCTATGTATATGTACATTCTTCTTCTGACACACAATTAAGGCATTACAGACCATGAACAAGACTCACTGTTGATGATATTGGAACGGTCATCAAACTTCCATGTTATTGTTGGGCTGGGTTTCCCAGTAACATCACAACTGAGGGTGCCATCTTGGCCCAAGACACCGAACTGTTTGTTAGGTGAATTTATCGCCAGTGGTTCTAGTAGGGTAAATAAGGTATAAATGATATTGCATTCAAATACCAAAGAATTTAAAATATTACTTTCTATTGACATAACTGGTATTTTTCAAACACTCATAGTGAAAGTTTTTTTTTGTCTTTTTTCGCATTATTTGTTTTTTAAGCAATTGAGTGTCGTTCTAAATATGGCCTGTTGTGCTATAAATATTTGAAGCTGACATGTTGTAAATAATAGAAGATCAGACGGATCTAGTCTGTGCTCTTGTACTAGCTCGTATGGATTACTGCAATTCTCTTCTGTCTGGTGCGCCAAAACAATGCATTGAAAAACCACAGAAAGTTCAAAATTCAGCTGCCAGACTGGTGCTCAAGGCAAAAAAACATGACCATGTTACTCCACTTCTTCGCTCACTTCATTGGCTGCCTATACAAGCCCGTATTGATTACAAACTGGCCGTTCTCTGTCACACATTTTTTTCGGACTCATGCCCATCGTATCTTACTGAACTTTTGTCGGTCTACTCACCCACTCGCCAGCTACGATCTTCTGCAGACACACGCGTTCTCTCTGTTCCTACGACACGCACCAAAACATTTGGTGAAAGGTCGTTCTCTTTTTGTGCAGCCAAACAATGGAATTCTCTAACATTACACACACGTAGTATTCAAACAACCAAGTCCTTCAAGACTGCACTTAAGACACATCTTTTCAAAATTTATTTCCAAAATTAATGAAATTTTTTTATTGTAAATGACTAACGTACCTTATGTATAATGTACTGTAATTTTTGTGTTTGTTATGATATGAAAGTTAATTTAATACTTATAGGTATGTTATTTCTTTCATGTAAAGCGCTGTGAGCCCAGTTCCTTACTGGGATACAGCGCTATATAAATAATCAATTTATTATTTTTAATATTAAGGTAAGGACAGACTGAATATTTCCACATTTATATTACCCCATAACAGAGGTCAACAACAAACAGAAATGTGTAACTGTATAAAGCTTCTCAGACTGTACATGCTATTTAATGGTTAACTGATGAGGACAATACATGACTTACTATATACTTCCACTCGGATCGACCTTGAGTCTACCTGACCATCCATAGTTCCTGTGCACTTGTAGCTGCCAGCATCACTGTTCTCCACACTAGAGATATGCAGTATCAAACCATTTGAGGTGTGTTCAATGCTTACCCTAGAACACACACGTTTCATTGACGTTATCAGCTAATTCAAGAAATTAATGTGTTTTAAATGTATATAACATAAATAATACAATTGTGTGAAAAATTGCAATGTAATTAATGAGAAGGAGTATGGAATGGTGTTTTAAAGAAAATTTTCTTCAAATGTGTATTCTTTTATTCTGGAAAATAGACTTTAAAAAAATTGTTTTTTTCACTCTAAACCCTGCAAATTGTTTTTAAAGTTTCCGATGCATCATTCAATATGATTTTAAGGTGATAATTTCTATTATAAAATAATTTGTGGGCGTTATTAAGAAAAATAGAGACATTAATATTTACAATATGCTTAAGGATTAATGCAGTCAACTTTAAACTATTATTATTGTAGTCACCTAACGTAACAGTTATTAGTAGAGTTTTTTTAATTATATAATAAATTTGGAATCAGAAAATATTTACTTAACGCACTAGCTCTGGTATCATGACCCTAATCAAGGACATGTTCATCTTTCAGGCAAATTTGTCAAATGGCATCATTTGTTTAAAATGTAAAATACAATTAAAAAAATAAAATAATAAAAATAAAAAAATAATAATTTTAAAAAAAATAACAGTTACAAATGCATACTGGTTAAATTGTTATAAATCTCTCTGAATAATCTAAAGTGTAGGTTTTCACTTGGGGGTCCGGGGCAAGTTTTGACTATAAAAGGGGTCCACGGGTAAAAAAAAGTTTGGGAACCACTGATCTAAAGGATGAATTCTTAAATATTTATTAAGTCATACACAATTTGGAATCGCCCTAGAGGTTTTAAATCACGATCAGTAACATGCTGGCTACACATCAGTTAGTTTTCATCTTACCTGGATTTCTGATTTGTGTCAGTGACTTTTGAGTTATTAATCTCCCAGCTGAGCTCAGGCTTCTTACCATCAGGTGTCTTCGACACGGAACAGGTCAGAGCTCGTCCGCTACCAATACTGAACATTTGGTACTCGGAATCAGGGTTGATTTTCATCGCAAACTGTACAGCATCTTGAACTGAACACAACCAGAAAGCAATCTCTACAATTATTTATACCATTTTTATTACTTTAACATCCTAACTCTTGATTAGCGCAAACAACACATTCTCTCCCCCCGAGAAATACATTCAGCCTATACTATAATGCAACTGGTATTTTAGAGCAAATGTGTTAATGAAGTAGCACATTCCTAAAAAAATAAAAAGCAACAACAAAAGTGTAAATATGTTGTAGAATAAAGCTGCAAATACTTTTAATTTTAACTTTCTTCCAAGCTATTGATTGTGCATATTTCATGATCATGCCACTATGAGTTGTCAGTGTTGTCCAGTTTTAATGTAAACAGTGTTTGGAAATATTAAACATGTTAGTGTTTTGTTTTTTCGGTTATAAAATGTATACGGCATAACCAGAAGATCGCTACGAAAAAGATCTCTCCTCTTTTCGGAAAACTTTAATTTTGAGTGAGTTATTTCTTTTCTTTTTCTTTTTTTTAACATTAATGTCTATTTCTAGATCTCGTGGTTAATGCTTGCGTGCTGGGAGAATGTCAAATTATTCCATATCCAGAAAAAAAGTTATCAATTTCAAAGTAGATGTTGTTTTTTAACTGGTGTCACACGTCAACCCAAACCTACTTCCTACCCCAGCCCCCCTACCGTTCACCAGAGTGTCCACCCTTGCCCCCCTACTGTTCACCAGAGTGTCAACCTTAGCCCCCCTACCGTTCACAAGACTGCCCAACCCTGCCCCCTACTGTTCACCAGAGTGCCCACCCCTGCCCCCCTACCGTTCACCAGAGTGCCCACCCCTGCACCCATACCGTTCACCAGAGTGCAAATCCATGCCCCCACCCACCACTCATGTTTTTCAACACACAAAATGTCTTTAAAATATGTATAAACATGAACTTAATGTGTAGAACATAAATTCAGGTCCGTGTGATGAGATGAAATTTAGACGGTTTCTCCAACAATCATGCGCATACTTTAAACATTAAGTTACACCATAAAGCGTCTAAACTATAAATAACATTAAGAAAAGACGAATCATTGTTGTTCCTGGCGCATTTTATCAATAAACAAGTCCACCTCTGAGTTGCATCTTCAGTTTGGTGGATTCTAACATTCCGTAGGTCGTTCACTAACTCAGGGGCTCACCTAAATGCGATTCACAAACTATTTAAGCTCCTCACCTCAACCCAGATCTTCACAGCACATTGATCATTGATATACAATGAATTAAACCAATTGGTGACCCCATCCCTAGCTACGACACTGACTGTTTAAACTTGTGACTAGGAGACAGCCGAATATATGAAATGCCGGATATTCGAACCGGTTATCGGGATTTTCGCCACTATCCGGATTTGGCAAATACTTATGGCAGATCTGGATAGTATCCGGATATCAATGTAGTCAATAATTTTTTTAATCAAATTAAAATAATATTAATAGGTTTATAAACAATTATATAAAAAGAAAAAGAAAAAAAAACAGAAATCTGTAAATTTAACAAAAATAGATAGTGAGAGAACATTCAGCACAGCGGGCAGATACATGATGACAAGCGTTGTCACTTGTCGCCGAAAAACTTGGGATGTTATTGTTCATGAAAAAGAATTTGGGTATGTAAACACTAATTTTTCGAAACCTGAAAATTGAAGAAACAAACTACAAAATTGAAGATAACAAGTAATGCTGCACCATGTTACAACTTACTAGTAACTAGTAACTACTAACTAGTTACCATTTTATTATCTCATATCATTCAATTATTTTCGTTGTAATAGCTGATATATTAATTTTATGTTAAGAATAATAATTTTATGTTAAAAATAATAATTTTGTGTTAAAAAATAATACTTTTAAGTTTAATTTGTAATTATTAGTTTATACTATAGACTGTAAACTTATTATTTAAACAGGAGCATTGGAAACTGGGATAGGCTGGGAGTTAGCTTCCGTTTTCAACATCTTTGTCATTGACTAGTACGTTTACAGTAGTCAATCATTCACTACTTCCAATTCAGCATTTACATTTCACATTTTAATTATATGATATAAGTTATATTATTGTAATAATTTTATATTCTTTGTTATTTTTGTATCCGTTTAACTTTAAATGGCAGTTATAATTGTGATTTGATTTGCGAACTTTAAAATGACTATGTTGCTTGTCTCTATAATACATGTTATATCTTATTCAGTCTTATAATTTTAAAATTCTAGTCTATTGTGAATATTATAATTAAACAAAATAATTTATGTAACAAATTAAGTTATATATAAAATTATCTATATATAACAAAATAAACAAATTAACAATCGTTGATCATGAAATCATTCAAATCCACGCAAAATATATTAAAAGAATCAATTTCAATACGAGAAAAATATATTAAGTTAGAAAGTTACAAGATTAGATATTACTTTACTACATAAGATAACAAACCAAGTTAACTACAACATATTAAACTTAAATCGTCTGAATAAAAGAACTGTTTAATAATGGCTCTAGGTCACGATTTTTGTACATCACACAGTATAACACTGTTCGCTTGGTACACACTACAAAGTTCGTTGAACTTCGTTCAAGTCCCTTCCTTCAATTCATTGTAAAATGTTCATCGTTCACGTTGACAATGTCTCAAAGTGGAAAGCAGAAACTCTCCATGTGTAATTCAATAAATATTGTAATAAATAGTATTAAATACTAGATATAAAGTAGTAAATTACACCCTACTAGCCCTTACACTTAAATGTGGAGATAGCTGGATCCGG
This sequence comes from Ampullaceana balthica, assembly GCA_944989445.1. Taxonomy (NCBI): domain Eukaryota; kingdom Metazoa; phylum Mollusca; class Gastropoda; family Lymnaeidae; genus Ampullaceana; species Ampullaceana balthica. The sequence continues at coordinate 134,503 of CALYLW010001886.1, forward strand.
AATCCGGATTTGGCAAATATTAGGGCCAAACTATCCGAATTCAGCAAATAGTAAAAAACCATAGCCGGCTGATCCCTACTAATGAATTATTTGTTTTTATTTTATTTAAAGATTTGACTTGTATTGTGTGTTCTGAGACGGCTATACTAAAAGTAATGCCCTTTAAAGTCTCTGTTACTATGTTTTAAAATGGAACTTTAAAATATTTTAAAATTAACAAACCTTTGATATTTGGATTATTTAAATTATGTACTGTAAATTTTGTAAACGCTATCAGTAAAAGACGATTATAATATTTTTTTAAATCATTATAATGCACACAAAGAAATCTGAACTTTCTTTTTTGTCCTGGTGTTACAAACGAACGGAATGAATGATTTTTTTCAAGACATCGGTGTCACGTTTTCGTATTACTTGGTCATCTTTGTTTTTTTCAGTTCGTTTGTCTGTTATTTTTTTAAAATAATTATCGGCAATTAGTAAACTCTAAAAATGTGTCTCTCTTTTGGCACGCACCCCCTAAGCCCTCAAATTGGTGCACCTCTGATGACTAAGCTTATGATTGTTGAACTAATAATAATCATATACAAAAGCATGTAGAACAAAAACAAAATTATTGCGTTATAAACTTCAAATACTCATTTATTTCTAATTTCAAATACTGAAGAGGAGGTTTTGTGTTAACCCTGGAGTGTTTATTTTAAAACCAAGTCAACGGGGTGACTTTGTTTTAAAATAAACTCTTCGTGGAATACTTTATGTTGCGGGAGACCTTTTAATCGTAACACTGGTGACACAAAATAACTTTTTATAATATGAGCAATATAAAAATTAGTTTAAGTGTTAGCTAGTGTGATAATGTTTGGATCTTGACTAAACTTGGTTTATAAAAACTCGATAGCCCATATTAAATATGATAGTGATCAAACTGCTAATGACATGCTTTTTAAAAAAAAACTTTTAAGCCTATATTCCTCTATCGATTAAACATGATCTTGAGAAATAATGACATATGTTTCCATTAGTATACATATTGATACTATCAGGTGTTTTGAGCTCTACAAATTGCACCGATTGGGCCCAGAGCCCATTATGTTCTTCTGTAAGCTATATAAATAGTATGTATTTCATCCGATCGCTAAGAAACTTTTGTAAGTTGATGAGTACATTATTGAAAGGTCTCTGGCATAAAATGTTTTTTTTAATACAACTTATAGGAGGCTGGGGCTAAAGACTTTTAAGATGTCATTCCTTATATATTTTTACAGGATTTTGACAAATATTGATTAATATTAACACTACGATCCAGATTGAGATAAACTGGTATTTTAAACTTTTCATCTTGCACCGATGGGCCGCGGATCCAATAGTTTTTTAAAATTTATTTTGTTACATACACTATATTAATATTATTTTTATATATTCGATCGCCAATAAACTTTTGAAATTTATTGAGTCTGAGACACAAAACTTTTTTGACATAAACGAGTTCAAAAACTAAAACCAACAGAAGAATGACGGCAAAAAATTTCGTTAATTTCAATATTTATGCTTAGTAAAAAGTTTTTAAAACATATGATACTGTGTTAATGAATGGATCTTGAGCACAAATTGTACATAAAAACTTGATAGCCTAAAATGGGCTATATTATTATATTAAACTCCTGATGTCAACTAATTTGGAATCAGATTTACCGCAATGAGGTCAGTTTTTTTTATTAAGCTTTTAAAAATTTGATTTCACGTGATCTTGAACAAAATTTTTAGATATATCCAGTTTGATCAAGATTGAAATCTACATGGTTGATTACTTACGCCTTGCACCATTTAGGCCATGGTGGCCTTTAATGTCGGTTTTCCTTAAAATGCTATATACAGATTTCAAACATTGGCTACATGCAACATTCAAAATATCGACTTGAAAATTTGAGAAGTTGTTGAGTACACTTGTGCATAGGATTCTGGCCAAACTTTAGTTGTTTTTTGTAAATAATACTCATAGGAAAAAAAAAGGGGGGGGGGCAAAATTATGCGATTTTCCTTAATGGAGTAACATTAATATTACAGGCTTAATGGATGTTTCTTGACCAAACTTGATACATAAATACGTGACAGTCCATAATAACAAATAGTATGGAACATTGAATTTCTTATGTCCATTCTTTTATTCCCAGGGCAAATTATCATTTTTTAAAATAATTTTTATGTATTACTTTTAAGACGTTTTTATACATTCAAATTTACATTATGTAGACACTAGCGTATCACCCGTCAAAAATGACGGTCGTTTTCAAAATAAATACACATCCGATTAAAAAATAACGTTTAACAGAACTTTCATTTATTTTATTTATTTTTAATTGATTAATTTATTATCATGTTGAAAAATTTTATGAGGAGCGTTCGAAATGATTTATATTTGTTGCCTTAATTTTTGGTGCGAACTATTGAACAAATCATCATTACATCCAAAAAGCATTACATCCATTACGGGAATTATGTATTTCGATTATATGTATATCATGATCCGTATTGCAATATACAATGAATATGGATTTTGAAATTTATATCTTGCATCCTTTAGCATGCCAGGGATTATGATGTGCTTTACTGATATATGCTTTAGAGTTATTATTATATTCAACCGATGGCCCTGTTATTAATTTAATAAGTTGTTTAGCACAATGGCAATAAAAAATATCTCACATTCTGGGTCGCGGCCCTTAATATCGTTTTTTTTCCCTTATATTATTTTATTTATGCATTTGCTATGAAACTTGGGACTTTTTTTTTGCACACTTCAACGATGGTTTCCAGCAAAATTGTTTTAAAAAAATAGCAATCATTGGTTTCTTTGAATTCAATCCTTTTTACTGACTTCGTTGCAACAAGCGACGGGTCTGCTAGTCCGTACTAATAAAAGGCGTGGCCCCCTCCCGTCTTATGACTCACTGACTCTATCATCACTAATTCTCCAACTACCCGTATAGGTAGAAGCAGGAAAATTCGAAAAGTTGTTAAATACACTCTAACAATGATAAATGATTAAATACACTCTAACAATGACGAAAATGAATGTTAAATTTACCATTCATGGTGGACCAGATGCCCGCGAAATCTGTATGTTTTCCTTATATGAGTTACACAATTTTGTTTTTATACTTTTGCTTCTGTTTATATGATTGTAGCTTGGCCAAACTTAGGTTATGAAAACTTAAAACTCATATCAAAATAATATATGCCAAAACTCCCAATGTGCATTCCTTTAGGGTCGAGGGCAAAAATCTTTTAATTCGTTCCCCATTCAATTTTTAAACAATTTGAAATATATAACCAATGTGATCCAGATTGAAATCAATAGCTTTCTTGAACTTTACACCTTAGACTATTTGGGACCCGGACGCCTTTTAAATGGCATCTTATCTGTTACAGACGCTTCTTCTATACAGAAGATTATTGCGTCGTACGCTTATCTGTGGTTTGTGTTTAGTCCTGCACTATATCCACGCCCGAATTCCGGACGGGAAAAATACAAGTTTGTATGAGGTTTTTCTTATGCAAGCTGCATAAATGTTGTATTCATCCTTAAAACTTTTAATAGTTGTTGAGTACATTCACACACAAAAATGTCTGGCATACATATAACAAAAATACCACTTATTAAATGTCTGATTTTTTTCTTATATAAAATGTACACTTATTAATGTAATCACTGATCGCCAAGAAACGTAAGAGATTTTTTTAGTACATTCTCGTGGAGGGTTCTGGCTACTGTTTGGGTAAGGTTACAGCCATTTCTATTATATAAGCTTCATACATACATTTTATTAAATCCATTGCAGTGATTCTTTAGTAAGCTTTGGATAACATGGTGCAATTTAGCTTAAAATTGTCACTAACTGAACGCGTGGGTATTTCATGGCATTTTTTATGTAAGCAATTTAATTATTTATTTTTTTTATTTTAAATATCTGATTGTCATGGAACATTGTAAAGTATTTAAGTACCCTTCCGTGAAGGTTTTCTGGCATACTTTTTAAAAATAATATAAATTATCACACATTGGTCTCTAAAAAATTTTCTTTCTCTTCAAATAGGCGCACTTGAGTGGAATTTTAACTAGTAGACTAAAAGTATGTTTTAAAAGATCAAGTTAAAGTAGTGTTATTACAAATGATGTACACGTTTACATACTTCTCGATCAGGGCAACTTATAACAACCAAAAATTAGAATAATACTAATTATTATAATAATAATAATAAAATCATTGCAACCTAGTTAAGAGGAAATATCAGTGTAAAATTATATTTTTTTACTTGCGATTAACACTCAAATAAGTTAATCAATTTCATCTATTTAAGTTTCAACGTATTACTACGCAAATTTCAATGCACGAAATTTAATATTACGGTAATTATAACTGAATTTGTTAAATTAATCCAGTCTCACTAAAACATGGCATTCGAAAGTTATTTTTAATGTATTTAATTATCTCGAATTGCATTTCATTCAAAAATGGTTAAACTTTTTAGAATGGGAAAATGTCTTAAATAGATATATATCAACATACTAATCGAGACACTTACCATTTGAACTGACAACCTCGGTATAAATATGAAAAATAGATACATAAAACCAAAAAAATAACTTAAGTGTGAAGATTAACATATTAACTTTTTGTAATTCTGCTATTAACAATTGACAATAACATTGTACAAAATGTAATAAAACCATGCGCGGTTAGCAGCAGTGCACTGAGTGACCATTCGAGTCAGCTCTAGAACTAACAATCGGGTGTAACCAAATTGTAGCAGCAATGAATAATTTAATAAAGACATTTTCAAATGTTTCGATCCGTCGAAAGAGTTGAATATTATCAATTATCATCAATTTGGCCTTCATTAAATAGGGAGTGTCCATCAAAACCTTGCTAAATGCAATTTAATATTTCATCAAAATCGGGGCGTCTAATTATCTTTTTGTTCCATGGTCTTTCAATATCAAGGCAGTATTGTTAACAAAAAGCATAAACATATTTTTAGAAATAAATCTATATAATATAAAAAGTAAAATAATTGTTAGTCATTTGAGCGGATGGGTAGTTGTGAACACACGATGAAATGTTTTCACCATTAATAATACAATTAAATCAAAAGAAATCTTTTATACAATTACTTTGTTACTAGATACGACCCGCGGAGTAGCATACGCCGCTGACTTGCTCATAAATAGTGCAATGAACGGGGGAAAATAACTGATACAAACAACATCCTCGCTTGCCAACCCTACACTGTGATATAAATATCTATCTATCTATCTATATATATATATATATATATAAATATATATATATATATATATATAGAAATAAAGAGATTTGTATTATATTTTTATTTTTCATTTAAAAGAAAAACAATATATATAGATGAAGCATATGCATATGCTTCTCAGAATAAGCAGTATACAAATTACCATTACCAAACCCTCATTTTGATTTTTTTTAAAATTAATAATTTGAAAAAAAACGCTATCATTGGAGTTCGAACCAGATATCATTTTAACCATTAATTCATCTTCCCTCGGCCGATCCATTGATCTGGAAATGCTCATGATAAATTGCGATTTTTATCGTTTATTGTTCAGTGTACACCAATAAAGTTTGTTTTATTACGTTGCTTTATTTAAAATTCAGAAATCAGCTTACCCAGTAATCATGAAATTTTAATATGAGAACGAATGTTTAGTATTAGTATTTATCATAATTAAAATACAATTTTAGTCATACAAGTAAGTACATAGCATATTTGTACGAATGGTCGTAACAGTAGATAAGACATTGTATTAAGACATGCACTAGCAAACAAGGAGCCATCCACTGTGACACCTGCAATGAATGGTGCCACACAGTATGCCTGCATACAAACACACCAACGCACATAGCAATAGGCCTAGGAAATAAATATGCCTCTTGGCACTGCATACATTGTGGGTTGCCCCAAATCAGTTCAGATTTGTTTAACTATAGAGACCTTATCACCACAAATTCTTACAGTGTTTTGGCTAATCCTATTATAAATAACCCACTAGATAAAATGAAACCTGCCACGCAAAACCCATAAAAATAACCTTAACAAATCCAATAATACTAATAATCAAAACATTCTCAAGACAATATTAATTAATTTCCAAAGTGTTTAAAATAAAATTCCAGATTTAGAGCTACTTAGAAAAATAGAAAGACCAGACATAATTGCTGGTTCTGAAACTTGGTTGAACCCAAACATATATAACTCAGAAATATTTAACACAAATTATAATATTTTTAGAAAAGATAGACCAGACAATTATGGAGGAGTGCTGCTTGCAATCAAATAAAATATAGCTGAAGAAATTACTACACAAAATAAAATTGCAATATAGAGTCTGTTTCTTGTAAAATAGTTACAACAAACTCAACATCACTTATTGTAGGCAGTATATATAGACAACCGAATACAAACCAAGAATACATGAAGAATCTTTTTAGTCAATTAAATTTCATAAAAGAAAATCATAACAATTCTGCAATTTGGATTATGGGGGGCTTAAATCGTCCAGATATAAATGAGAAAAAACTATAAATTGATAACAATCAAACTAATAAAGATATTAACGAACACTTTATATACAATATAAACAACTTAAACCTACAACAGATAGTAAAAAAAATAACAAGGAAAAATAAAACACTAGATTTATTCCTAACAAATAGACCAGGACTAGTGTTAGACTATAAAATAATTCCTGGACTGTCCGACCATGGTATTGTTAGGGTCACCAATACAATAAAAACTACAATTAATAAGATACCTAGAAGAATAATATATCTTTGGAAAAATTGTAATTCCATAAAACGACACCAATCAGCGGCTAACTTCCAACTTAATTTCCTAAGTAAACTTAATACAAATAGCCCAGTAGAAATTTGGAAATATATAAAAACAATTATAAAAACTATTATGGTTGAGGATTCTGCACATCAAGTGGCAGGATAAGATCACGAATGTCGAGGTACTCAGAAGGACATAAACTTATAGCCACACAGATACCTAAACTTATAGCTACACAGAGACACATAAACTTATAACCACACAGAGACACATAAACTTATAGCCACACACAGAGACACATAAACGTATAGCTACACAGAGACACATAAACTTATAGCCACACACAGAGACACATAAACTTATAGCCACACAGAGACATAAACTTATAGCCACACAGAGACATAAACTTATAGCCACACAGAGACACATAAACTTATAGCCACACACAGAGACACATAAACTTATAGCCACACAGAGACACATAAACTTATAGCCACACAGAGACATAAACTTATAGCCACACAGAGAGACATAAACTTATAGCCACACAGAGACACATAAACTAATAGCCACACAAAGAGACACATAAACTTATAGTCACACAGAGACATAAACTTATAGCCACACAGACACATAAACTTATAGCAACACAGACACATAAACTTATAGCCACACAGACACATACACTTATAGCCACACAGAGACACATAAACTTATAGCCACACAGAGACATAAACTTATAGCCACACAGAGACATAAACTTATAGCCACACAAAGACATAAACTTATAGCCACACAGAGACATAAACTTATAGCCACACAGAGACACATAAGCTTATAGCGACACAGAGACATACACTTATAGCCACACAGAGACACATAAACTTATAGCAACACAGACACATAAACTTATAGCCACACAGAGACATACACTTATAGCCACACAGACACATAAACTTATAGCAACACAGACACATAAACTTATAGCCACACAGACACATACACTTATAGCCACACAGAGACACATAAACTTATAGCCACACAGAGACATAAACTTATAGCCACACAGAGACATAAACTTATAGCCACACAGACACATAAACTTATAGCAACACAGACACATAAACTTATAGCCACACAGAGACATAAACTTATAGTCACACAGAGACATAAACTTATAGCCACACAGAGACACATAAACTTATAGCCACACAGAGACATAAACTTATAGCCACACAGACACATAAGCTTATAGCCACACAGAGACATAAACTTATAGCCACACAGAGACATAAACTTATAGCCACACAGAGACATAAACTTATAGCCACACAGAGACATAAACTTATAGCCACACAGAGACATAAACTTATAGCCACAGATACATAAACTTATAGCAACACAGACACATAAACTTATAGCCACACAGAGACATAAACTTATAGTCACACAGAGACATAAACTTATAGCCACACAGAGACACATAAACTTATAGCCACACAGAGACATAAACTTATAGCCACACAGACACATAAGCTTATAGCCACACAGAGACATAAACTTATAGCCACACAGACACATAAACTTATAGCCACACAGAGACATAAACTTATAGCCACACAGAGACATAAACTTATAGCCACACAGAGACACATAAACTTATAGCCACACAGACACATAAGCTTATAGTCACACAGAGAGACATAAACTTATAGCCACACAGACACATAAACTTATAGCAACACAGAGACATAAACTTATAGTCACACAGACACATAAACTTATAGCCACACAGAGACATAAACTTATAGCCACACAGACACATAAGCTTATAGCCACACAGAGACATAAACTTATAGCCACACAGAGACATAAACTTATAGCCACACAGAGACATAAACTTATAGCCACACAGAGACATAAACTTATAGCCACACAGAGACATAAACTTATAGCCACAGATACATAAACTTATAGCAACACAGAGACATAAACTTATAGCAACACAGAGACACATAAACTTATAGCCACACAGAGACATAAACTTATAGTCACACAGAGACATAAACTTATAGCCACACAGAGACACATAAACTTATAGCCACACAGAGACATAAACTTATAGCCACACAGAGACACATAAACTTATAGCCACACAGAGACATAAACTTATAGTCACACAGAGACATAAACTTATAGCCACACAGAGACACATAAACTTATAGCCACACAGAGACATAAACTTATAGCCACACAGAGACATAAACTTATAGCCACACAGAGACATAAACTTATAGCCACACAGAGACACATAAACTTATAGCCACACAGAGACATAAACTTATAGTCACACAGAGACATAAACTTATAGCCACACAGAGACACATAAACTTATAGCCACACAGAGACATAAACTTATAGCCACACAGACACATAAGCTTATAGCCACACAGAGACATAAACTTATAGCCACACAGACACATAAACTTATAGCCACACAGAGACATAAACTTATAGCCACACAGAGACATAAACTTATAGCCACACAGAGACACATAAACTTATAGCCACACAGACACATAAGCTTATAGTCACACAGAGAGACATAAACTTATAGCCACACAGACACATAAACTTATAGCAACACAGACACATAAACTTATAGCCACACAGACACATAAACTTATAGCCACACAGAGACACATAAACGTATAGCCACACAGAGACATAAACTTATAGCCACACACAGACACATAAACTTATAGTCACACAGAGACATAAACTTATAGCCACACAGACACATAAACTTATAGCAACACAGACACATAAACTTATAGCCACACAGAGACATAAACTTATAGTCACACAGAGAGACATAAACTTATAGCCACACAGAGACATAAACTTATAGCCACACAGAGACACATAAACTTATAGCCACACAGAGACATAAACTTATAGCCACACAGACACATAAACTTATAGCAACACAGACACATAAACTTATAGCCACACAGAGACATAAACTTATAGTCACACAGAGACACATAAACTTATAGCCACACAGAGACATAAACTTATAGCCACACAGAGACACATAAACTTATAGCCACACAGAGACATA